>JAQIXX010001909.1:0-28840 GCA_034700605.1 Willowsia nigromaculata | reverse complement strand
CGTGGCAAAAGGTGACCTGCCTTCGGTGCCACCGACACCTAAACTCCCTCTGCTTGCTTCTCTCACCATAAACACTTCATGACTAGGTTGTTGTGCTCTGCCACCTCCACCACCTCCTCCAGTCCCATCATCTCTTGCTCCACCACCACCAGGTCTGGTGACAATTCCGTTAGAGTTGGCATAATGAGCTAAAGGCTGTGCCACTCTTTCAGCACCAGGCATCATTGAACTCCCGCCACCACCACTTCCATCATTAAAAGCTCGACTACTGTTTCGTATCGGACCAGTACCACCTCCTCCTCCATAGTTATCCATTATTATTCTAAATTGCTTTATTCTATGTAAGAAAAATAAATAGGCACATGTTAGCATAAAATATGAACTGACAAGTAATTGACGTCATATTCTTGTGCCAATGTTCATACATTGAACCACTTGACTTTTCAAGCATACATACATACATACATTTAGATTGATTGAGCGATATTATGTATGCGTTTTCCCGGTTGTTAGTAAGCTTAATAATGTCCTTCTATATTGTATTTACATTTAGAGAAATTTTTTTTTTGTCCTTTCTTACAATCAATAGCTTTAAAAGAACATGAAAAGTCCTGCACGAGTATGAGTGGGTGTCCTCGATAAGAAGTCTTTCTTGCTTTGCGTCTCTGTCACATCCAAAAATTCCGCAGTGGAGAAAGCAACGAAAAAAATTGAATCCTGTTCTTTGTCCGGTAGAAAATGTAAAAAAAGAGCAACTTGTGTTATATGGCTATGTATTGGAGAACTGTTCTTGACAATGACAATAAAGGAGCCAGAAAATGCCTTCAATGTTCCTTTTGTTGTTTGTTGATGTTGCTGTCGCTTTTTTCTTTTAGGTCCTGCAAAAAAGCAACGATCTTGAATAATGTTGATAATAATGATCATCACAACAGGAGAAAGCTTATCGATCAATGCAATGCTTTTCCTTTTACTTTCTTCTTTGATTATGTGTTAGTTGACTTGACATGCTAGAGAGAAATATACATGTAGCTTTGCTTAATAGTGCGATAGAATGGGTCTGAAAACGTACGAAAGTTATGCTCGTGCACGCGCACAGCCTTAACTGGAGTTACACTCGTTTAATGCATCTACCAACTAGTGCAAAAAACTGAACTGTAGTGTGAACAGAGTGTGAAATTTCAATGAAAAGAAATTCATGACTCAATAAAAAAGAAAGCGAAATTACTCTGTGTTCGCTGTTTGGAATTTGATTTTTACATGGTCACCTATTTTATACTTTTGGCAATTGGCATGCATATATGCTACATGGATAAAGGGGAGAAAGGATTTTTCACAAAATGAACTGGAGAAAAATGCCTGTTTCACCACCTGTTTTTTCTTTGTTGTACTGGAGATTACCATGGTGACTACAGAATCAGCATTCCGACCAACCCTTCCGTCCTTCCCCTGTCTTCCAAACGGGTATATATCTTCTGTCACTCATTTGCTCTCCCCCTTGTCTCCAGTTTACATTTGGCTTGTCAGTGAATTGCTTGTTGTGCACTTGTTTGACATTGGCAGTTTTCCAGTAGTGCCTTACTGATTTAATTGCATTTTATTGAAATAGCTACTGGCATTAATGGCTTCAGATTCAGCAGGAATGAGGGACGCTGATGGAAACACCACAATGGAGAGTATAGCGAGTGGTGACAAGCGTTCATTACGACAAGGTAAAAAGACAAGTAGCAAACATGGGATAGGAGGTGGAAGCTCCACTTTTCTAATGACTGTCACAGGAAGGATTGAAAGCGCTGAGATTTTCGGGGTGGATGATGTTTACTGCAAATACAATCTAGCCTTCGGAAGCGATTGGAGTATTACCTCGGTAAGGGCTTATATCGTGAACTTGTGTAGGCAATAAATTATTAAAGACTAATAAATAAATTCATTAAAGTAATTATATAAATTACTCAACAGGGAATGGAGGAGGGTATTTCGCAAATTACCATGAAAGATGAGGATGGCAATTTTGTGTGGAATTTCCCTCTTGATGTAACCTTTAAAAGCTGCAATCCCCACGGATGTAAGTTTTGCTTATCCTACTCTCCAAAGCTGAACATCCATCAATAAAGATACGGAGTTTCATTTATAATCTAGTTCATCATGAAAATTAGCCTTTCTTCTTCAGACTTCCGTTTCCGGCTCCAAACATTATATTTTATATACAAACAGGCTTATCATCATACTTATACTTAATTATTTCATATTGCCCCAAGCTTGTAACAATTGTGGGTTGAGCTTTCTTTACACAGGAGGCTTGTTTACGAGAATGCATGATGTTCACTTTACACGAGCGGAGCTGTGCCGACCAACTGTATAAACAAGCGTGTAATATTAATTAGGAGTTTAAAATGAAGTAAATTATGTGTAGGTAGGTCTTCAGAAATTCTTTTGTTATCCATAAAGTTAATTAAATTGGCTTTCATGTTATTTTTAAATCGAATGTTTTCTTACTACTGTAAACATCATGTAGGATAGGATGGGTATCATGTGAGAAACGTGTTTTGATAAGAATATGGTGACTGAGAGAGGATAATTTGGGAAAAATATTGCTTTGTAAGAATCAGTGGAAAGATTAATTTCCCTGCTGGAAAGAATAATGAGAGAGCTATGGGCAGCTCATCATGCCTTTCAACATAATTATGCCTAATTATATGCTGCAGCATATCGAATTTCAGAATTTCCATATTATTCTATGGAACTACCTATTTTATATGCTTTTATCGTTTTTATCCAGGGCCCCAAATCGTGATTAGCGTCTATGGTTCAGACTTTTTGGGAAATCATGTGGCTCGTGGCTACGGATCGACGCATCTGCCAACGTGTCACGGATCGTATATCAAAACGTAAACAATAATGTGGAAATTAAACTTTTAAAAATAAACAATAATATCCAATAACAAAAATGATTGTATGTATAATAGGTTGTAAGTATATGGAACAATAATAATTATTATTATTAATGAATTTGTTTTTAATAATATATAGGATTCCACTCTTTGTGCCAGAATCGAGCTCTCTCCTTCAGAAAATTTCAGCGTGGCTGATGGGAAGACAGCCAGAGTTCGTAGATCCCAAACTGTTAGCTCAAAGTGAAGGAAGGCAAGGTATGCATACATTATTAGGCATTTTAAAAACCAAAATTATCAAAACGAAGGTAATTAAAGCCTTTGTATTTTGCTTTGTATCTCTCTAGTCGTCCGGGTGCAGAGTAATGGCCACGTTGTAGTCAAGTTTGAAGTGGTGATCAAAGATATGAAAAAGCTGGGCTTTGTATCCTCCCAGAAAGTAATCCGAGAGGAGAACTGAAGAGATGGAAATCACAACATCTCTCTATTTTCCTCCCTATTTAATCAATATCTCACAAGCCAATGGAATACAAATACAAGCAAAACATATTTTGGAGGAAAAGTTCTGCCCCAATAAACCATTCATTGTGTTCAGAAATTGTCTAGTCCAATTTAACATTATAGCTGTTTATACCTTTCCACTTAGATTTTTATTACAAGTAATAAAGCGCATACATGTTTTTAAAAAACTTATACATTGACTTGGTTGTAAATTTTTTTTGGAGAATGCAACGAGCATGTCATTTCAGTTAAGTGATCATAAAAGAAAAAAACTTCAATCAGAATGTTTTTTGGTTGTGACATCGTTTTCGTTTGGTGACCCTGGCTTGACTGGCGATGGTGGTGGCTGCCCAAAGAAAACCAACCCACTTGGACAGATTTTGTCAACACCTTGCATGAATGCTTTTCACAATAAAAACTCTTTTATGAGGTTTTTTTTGTGTGTAAAGAGAGTTTTGGATCTAGGCAAACATCTTCTGTCGTTTTACCCATCACATGCATCTTCATAAAATCTTTGTGAGTGATTGAAAACCAGTCAGTGTAGCAGATTTGCTAAAAGTCACATCGTGTTTGTCTTTGTTTATAAAAAAGAGCGCATAAATCTTTTATGCCTAAATACATGTACTCTATAGTCGCTAGCACTTTGAACTGGTCCTTTTATTACAAAATTTCATCCTTGCATTTTATCATGATACAAATTTGCGAAAGATGCTGATAAAGTTACTATCCCTCCGAATATTCTCAACATATAGGTAGCTAATTTAATAAAGTGTAAGTGGGTGTATCGTGCAATATGGCTTGTATTATGAAAGCATCCTCTCTTATATTTAATATGAGGGGAAAAGAACCTATGATCTTGATATGATGATGTAACGATCATCATCTCATTTCACCATTTTCCCTGAGATGAGAATCTTAACAGCCTTCTCTACACCACTCGAATAAACTTTTTTTGTAGTGTCTCCAGAGATTTAACTTAAGAATTCGTTATGATGAATACTCAACCTTATAGAAAATTTGGTTCGCAGTGCAAACATTTTATGAGCCTTGTGATCACTTTTACTGATGATGGTGATACAGCATAAACTATTATACGAGGTACTTCCACTTCCCTTCTTAAGTGGCCCCACTTAAACAGCTCCAAGAAGTTTTCTCCGTCAATTCCATTTGGTTGGATGAGAGAATCCACTCGCATAGATAGATAATTTGGGAGTTTTGCAGAGACGCAAAGGATACGTGAGATGGATATAAAACAGGTCTCTGCAGATGTTAATGATAGCCAGTAAAGGTGAAATACTATAGTGGTAATAACTTTTTCATAAAAATATTGGCACTTAGCATAATATTATGTAGGTAGGTAGTAGGCAGATTTGAAAACTTTTCATGCATGTGTAGGAGGAGTAGGTGCTTATATATCTTTCGCTGCTTCGACCTTTATTATTATTAAAAGCAAATTATAACCAAACACAAGTCTCTTGTACTAATTGCACTTCTTCTTGAAACATCCTTTGAATGCATGCTTTTAAATCATGATTTTTCGTGCGTGGGATTTGCTTCGATAATTAACCTTGTACTTAATATGTATACATAATTCCTCCCGCATTTTATAATGTTTCAAACCAATTTAAAACTGATGAACAAACTGCAAGGGAAAGTCCCATTGGAAAGCTTTCAACTAGGTTTACGTTCCGTATTTGCGTACAATTAAAAATTCTTGGAACACTCAACAACTGCATGTAAAGTTGGGAAGCATCCTCCACCACCAGCACATTTTGATAAAACTGGGCAAGTAAAACCACACAGCATTATCTATATGTTCACTTAGGATATACATACGTTATATATGGTCAATGTCAGTGCTTAAATGTTGGTTAGATTGTTTTTTTTTGCTGTTTTCTCATGCACAATGTAGATGGAGCGAAAGCTTAAGGCTTAGTGAAAAGCTTTAAAAATCCATAGTGGTGTCACAAGCAATTAGGTTTTCTACGTTTGTCGTTTGCCTAAAGGTAAAAGTGTGGCAAACGGACTATTTTTTACATGTGAAAGTGAAAAGAACAAAAAAAACGTGTTATGTATTGAAGGAAGTATGTATGTTCACTTTTATGATGATGATGGTGTTTGGTAAGTGAAAGTGGCGGTGGTACACAACTAGCTATAACATTACTATGATGATGAGCATGTCAGCTATCGACATAGTGTAGTCGTAAGTAGTGATTACGTCTAATCTTATATTTTCCACGAAAATGAACTTTACACAATATGACAATTTGGTGAATTGGGTTGGGGTTTTGTTGTTGGATGGTATTTGACTAGATGATCATAAAACCAGGGAAATTGGAATTTGGAACAAAGAAAACAAAAAACTAACATTAGGTACTTGCATTTGTGTCGAAAGGGGTGGTAATCTTTATTCTTTCCATACACAACTTTGACTTAAATTTATTTTGTGAAAATTCTCAAAAGAAACTGCGTAATATAAAGTTTCTAAGTAATCAACCTGAAATTATGTGGGTGTTCACCTTTTCTGGTCATGTTTTCGGAATGAATGTCTTGAAGCCTTGGCTCTAGTTTAACATTATATTATGAGCTCTGATAAATGATAACAATGTTGGTAGGCGAGCTTGTTACTTGAAATTCCTATTCAGTTTTTATGAAATGAAGGTCAGTACACATGTTCAATAAAGTTCACAATTTTTTACGATGACCGGCAATAAAAGTATAGAAACTTTCAATAATTTGTGTGCTATTAAAACAGTCTGCTTATGGAGAATGTATTTGGCTCTGTTTGTCGGTCTGGTAGTCCCTTCCTGATTCTGAGAACTGTATTTACAGCAAATTCTAGATCTCAACCTCAAAGAATATATTTCCCATAATGTTCGAGCGACCCTTTACCACAAACATTTCATTTACTGATTATATAACTCCCATCATTTCACACAGCAAGAAATCGGCATACGGATTGTATCAATAAATACAAATGTTTTATTTTTTGCTTTACATTCTTTTTCATTATATTTTCTGGTCATGTCGTTCTCCGCTGATGTGTTTACGACATGTCGTCTTATTCATGTCCATTTTGTTAGTGAGAATTTGTTTTCTCAAATCTATTTCTTTCTCTTGGAGAGCGACGTAAATTCAAAGTGAACGTTTCCAAACCAAACACTGGCATGGCATGTACATACACATACCATCAACCTCATTCTATATCGGTCTATTATCATCGCATCTCTAAACTATACGTGCTTGTTTGACTTCATCCAAATATCCTTGGGACTAATGTAGAAGCAAAAAATAGCATCGCAAGTTATAAGCTCGCACATTTTATAACAGACGATCTTCACTTTGTGTGTGGGCTGTAATGTTTTCCATGTAATAGCTTGTAGGCACCCACTACTACTGAAAAAAAACCTGAAATCCTATTCAGATTACAGCAATAATGTACATTATTAAATTGCAATGAGGATTTATGAGATGAGTGGATATAGACCTTCAAAAAAAGAGCTCACATAGTGGATTTCCATGAACATAGAATTTTACACCATAAGCCAGTAAACATCATGATTGATCCCTCCAAAATCCTAATGCTCATCAATATACTCATCACCTCTAGCAGACTGTAACTCTGCATTAGTCAAATATCAAATCCACCACATTTACATTGGTTTTCCAGCATTTCCTTGGCCATATCTGAAGCGCCGCTGGTTAATGTCAGAGTGAATTGGCTGAAACAGTAGCAGCATCCTCAAAAACGCAACTACATACATCGTCATCCCCTCTCTCCTTCGTACCAAAGTCTACACACTAATGATGGTATATAAACTTCATAAAAAATAATCCACAAGAGCATAAATTCTCATCGAGTCTCAATTTGAATAATATATTTATTTATTATGCAGTGTTGGTATTCTTTACAACGTCATTGGCAGTGTGTCTACTCCCGTTATTTCTGAGCCATCATCATCAGTACTGTCCGTCGGGCCAGTTTTTTGTCATTGGATTTAATGATGCATAAATAACGTTGTTGTGTATGCACTCGTGTACATCTATATATGCGGTTTTGTCGGAATCGTTATTTAAAACGGTGTTCGTTAGTTCATTTTGATGAATATATGGTGCTGAATTTTTTTCTTCCCGGGAACATGGTGATGAGAGCTGCTAAAACATGATGATGACTGATGATGATGTGAAGTGGAGAACAAGTTAATGAAGTTTTTTATGCATATTCACACATCCAGAAGACGAACTTGTTTGTGAACCCGTGCGTAATTTCAATGTGCACTGCAGCAGCTGAATAATCAAAAACACATATTTTAGCTCTTATCTCTCTCTCACCAACTCTCTGTTCATTATTTCCCCGCATTTGCATGCATATTGCATTCCTATTACTTGTGCATTTTGTTAATACCAAGTTGAGGAAAAATTCATCAAAAACTAGAAAAAGATGAGGAGTAATTTGAAGAAAAGGCAAAACGTGTCTATCATAATTTCCGCCTACGCAACTTTCTCAAGGGATGGATTACATCAAAATCAGTTCTATAGAAAAATATTATCCATTAATAAAACCCTGGCTGTGAGACATGACCTTTAATATATTTTTATAGTTTTTTTAAAGGAAATATATGAAAAGTGAGAAAATATCATATACGCGTTGAGAATTTTACACTCAGACCAATCATAAATTTGCATTCAAAAAAAGTTCATATGGAACCGATTGATCATATTTTAATGTGAAGGTTCCGGTCGCAGTAAGTTTGACAGAATAAACTTAAACCGTATGTTTTATTATCATCTAAATCTTCTGTTTTTGCGCCGTGTAGTCTGAAGAAAACGTAAAAGCCAAAAAGTTTCCCAAACCAACCACCATCACTCCATGTTAAAGTTGGAATACGCTCCTCATGTCACTCTCTTTAGACTTCTCCTTTTCTTACTTTCCCTTCACTTATTTGCAGTGTGCATATCCGAACCGCAGTGTTCACAATACAGGAAAACCAACGGACGAGAGAATAGTCTCCCTACTTGGCTTTCCCTTGTTATGATGAAGCATTGGATATTTTTTTCTCGGTGGTGGAGAGAGATACAGAGATACTAGAGGTTTTGCAATGTGAAGAACGCAGCTCAGTCACAGAGTATCTAGCTCTCTGCCAGCAACAAACCGTCTCACATTCTCACTACTCTCTCGACTTGTCTGCCAGGCTCTCTTTCCAACAGGATTGTCCTCGTATTTCTTTCCATTCATTCTTTTTTCTCAGTTCAAGAGAAAGCAAGACAACTTCACAGACAGATATATATATATACATTGTACCGTCAACAGTTCTGATTTTTTTCACTTGTCACGCAAACAAAATAAAAAAAATCTGGAGAGGATCTCTCAACATATTAGAACATATATACATTTTTTCTTCGTGTAATTCAATCATATGATGATCCCAGTGAACAAAATGATTCTTCTCTTTGGTTCTCCTTCAGCTTATCTACAGAGTATTCTTCTTTCTCCCTCACGTCGACTCCATCTTTACTGGAAATAAAATAAATAAAGAATCTCATAAATAAAATATTCGCATTCTTCTTCTTATCTTCATTGTGTGTCTCTTACTGTCGTCACCGTTGTTGTGAAAATCGAGGGACAAGACACGAAAATAGGATCATATATAAGCTCATCTCGCTACCAGTTCCATGTTCCAACAAAGTGACAATAAACACAGCATATATATTGTGGAGTGCACACACACGATACGATAGTACCCTTGATGATGGGAATGCAATAAAAATAGGGATGAACTGAAGCTTCTACATATTTTTCTCTCTGTGTGCATCTGTATATCTTGTCTCTCTTTCCCTCTCACAAACACACAAAAGAGAAACTGTGCAAAGACAGATTGTTTGTTTTGTTGTGGTGATGTAAAAAAGGTTCTTTCTCACTGACTCATGGTGAGTGACAAACGCAGTAATAGAAAAAAAGATAGCAGAAGAGGATCCAGTGAAAGAAGCAGAAGGAGAAAAACAACATCATTATCATCAACAACATCCTTTTCCCGCAGTGAAATTGAACGTTACATAAGCAGAAAAAAAAGGTGGAGAGAGAGAGAGTTAATAAATGTTGAGAATGTACACTTCTCTTGGTCAACTCATTCACAATTCAGAATTTTGATTGAAATGCTAGAAAGTGAAAAAGAAACAGTTTAATAGTGTTTTAAGTTGACCGATTGACCGACAGCGGTGTACTGTACAAAATACTTGTGGTGAACCGATTACATACATTTTTCTTTAAAAATTGACTTTCAATTTATTGTATACATGATATTCGCATCTTCTTAGAATTGCTTGCGTCAAACTCCCTGAAACTCTCATAATAAGCCCAGGTTGTTTACACTGTGTGGTCAAAAAACAGTTCTGGTGAAAGAGCTATAAAGCTCCATAATATACTCACTGACATTCTGGCTTAAGTCAACTCACAAGCTTCACATCGCCCCAAGCAAGTTTCCTGTTGACTTTTTTTGTGGCTGATGATTATCTTCCTACATTCTGACACGAATGGTGCGATGCTTCTTGTACATCTTTATCTGTTATAAACGATGTGTGAATTTATCCCTAATGGGAAGCGCTGTTGCATATTATCCATAACATTAGATAACGATATCCTTGGAACATTTTTTCTTGGCAGAAGGGAAGAATAAATATGAATAGGAAAGAAAAGCAAAACAAGTAGAAAAAATATTTTCTTGGAAAACCATTACTATATCATCATCACTTGCAACTGGAATCTCGTCGAGATCATCATCATCATCCATTCTCCTTTAGCAATCCTATCATTGCATTACAAGAAACCCCAGCAATACAAAACAAGTAAGACTTTTTTTCGACTTTTCATTTTTATGCAAATTTTGAAATGCTTCCATTTTTCATGCATTTATCCTGTTTTTTTTTGTTGGTGTAACACTTTTATTTTTTAAATCTAAACTAAATATATTCTAGTTTTTCCTGATCCCAATGGACTCATATATATCCATATACTTTACTAAGCAGTAGAGAGAAACCATTTCTAGAAAAGCTGATGTACTTTTTTTGTGTTTCTAGAAGTTGAAATTTGCCACTTTGCTGATTTCTTTCTTAGTAGAGCCAACACAAGGCAAGCTTTCGTTTTCACAGAAAAGTCGCGATTTTCCATAAATAAATATTTTGATAAAGGCGAATGCGCAAGAGAATACATTGATGCTGCATTAGACGCTTTCATGATCTGCATCATTATTTTATCTCTGCAACAGACATGCGTTAAGTATAAGTAGACACTGTCATCATAATCAATAAATTGTATTTTCCCTTAGGAATTTGTTAGGATTATTGGTTATTTGGAAAAGTAGGCTATGAGCCTAGCTCATAGCTCATCTTAATCAGCCTTGTACTAAAAATAACAAGCCAACTAAACAAATACATTAGGTAGCATGACTTCTCATCCAACAAAAACGTTCAATCTATGATGATGATGACCCTCTGTGTGCAAGCAATTACACACAATGAATAGCCAAGAGTGGCTCAGAGATACAACTGTCTATTCTTGTTAGAATCATGTTCGCAATTACTCGCTGTATTCTATAAACTTGGGTTGAAGTTGCCAACAAAAAGTACGTGTTTCCCAACATTTTCTAAATTATCACATATAAAAAGCCACTTTCCTATAGTTTCCACCACTGTAATTAATAGTTGTTCCTAAAATAAAATTACGAAACTTGAAACGGTACATGGTCTGTTACGGCAAAATTCTATGAAGATGGGCAGCAAATTATTAAACGACATAAACACAAATCTCAACCTTTAAATGTCGAATTCATTATTTTCAGACTGTAATGTATAATGTATATTGCTAAAATATATGAGAGTTATGCATGACGATTGTGCAATCTCAAAATATCCCCAAGGGCCATACAAAAACAACAAATATGAATGTAGGTATGAATGTATGTCTCTCTCTACTTTCTATTCATCTCGCCTCTTTTCTCTCCTCCTCCATCTCTTTTCTTTTGTGACACAACCATATTAGCTGTAAGCCTTTAAATAAATACAAGGACACGATTCTCCGCTTAAACGAGCCCACTTCACTGGCAATTATCTTCAATTTTTGAAGAAAAAAACGATAAAGATATTTTCCCCATTCCTCCTTGAGCGAAACAAAAAAATGCTAGAAACTGTTGGCAGATAACTTATTATTTTTTCCTGTAGATCTTCATATACAGTCCCAGGGAGCATTTAATCTCTAATGAAGCACTTGTAAATCCTTTTCCATCAGTAGCTATTAATATCATCAAGGCGAGTAGTACCAGTACCACCGAGGCCCATAAAGCAAAAAATCTGGAGGAAAAACATAAATTACACACAGAGACGTATCACATATTTTTTTTATAAGCCTTATAATCAGATTTAGATTCGCCAAAGAGCACACAACACTGAAAATTGTACAGGTTCTTCCTCATTTCATTTCCTGAATTATAGAAAAATAATATACAATATAGCCAACATTCCTACTTAAATTCTGTATATTATATAATACACAGTTTGTTGTATGGTTCTATTGGTTCTCAATGGAAAAGATGGAGGAAAATATGTGGGAAAGCACTTTGTACTTTCACTTTTCTCTTGAAAAGGATGCTTGATTTTTGTTGTCTTTGTTGTGTGCAATTCCATGATGACGATAGTCGACTCTGGTCTGGTTTATTTCTCAAGTTTTTCTCTACTTTCTCTCTATGATACGGTTGGTTTCTCTCGGATATGCTTTTAGGAACTCAGCGTTACTCTGAGATTTTCTTAGTACTACGTTGTAAGTTTTTCTCTGTGTTGAGGCATGAATAAAGGTAATTTCATATTTTGTATGTTTAAGAGCTGAAGACCTTAAAACCACTACATGCATGATGATAATGCAAAAAACTTCATGGTACGTGCAGAGAAGCAAGGCGCATCACCATTCACCACATATGCAAACACAGTCCATTGAAAAATAAAAAAGGAAGAAAAAGAAATTTTGCTAACAATGTAGAAGCTTAAAAAGAGAATGGAAGTAAAGAGGTTGGCAAGATTTTTCTCTTTGCTTGTTCAGGTGAAAGCGGAAGAGTTGGCTGTACGTGCTCTATCAACTTTGAAAATAAAGTTTCACCGCTTTCTTTTCGCTCTGTGAGAGCCATTTTACTTAGTTTACCTGTTTATTAGTTGCTTTTTGGGATGGCGAAAGGATGTAAATAATGAGAAACAAATGCCACACAAGCGTGACGAACTATGAACAGAGAAAGGCTCTTAGCAGAATAACATAAAAGAATGTGAAATGAGGGTTTATAGAAAGATTTTTCTTGTACAGCGGCATATTAAAAGCGTAAAAGTGATGTATGCATAATATGAGTGGAATGTAAGAGACGATAGTATACTATATAGGATTTATGTTCGGCAAAAAAGTGTAAAGATTTTAAAGTGAAGAGAAACACTTGAGCTATTCATTTAGGCAATAATTTAGTGAGGTAATTGATGCACAAGTAATAGGTAGGTTCTTGTAAAATCTCTGTTGGAGAGGTAATTTGTAGTTGGAAATGGTGAAATGTGCGTAACGTATGTAGCTATGCAGAGATTTACACACTTGTTTTGTATTTCGTAGTTGATAATTATTTCTTTGATGTTTGCAAATGAGCTGTGTGTTTTATCTCCCTCCAGTTACACAATATTAGCCATTGAATGAACATAAAAAGTGTAATTTACAAGGAATACTATAAAGTCAAGAGTAAAACAAAAGTGAAAGTACTCTGAAAGTATTTTGAATGAGTACCTATTTAGTGAAGTCTTTGTCACTCTGTCGTAGTAAAATTTTGCAAATCTACTGCCGCAATTATTTTGTAACAACGCAAACGAGAAATGTATTATTCATAGCAAAAGTTAATTTTAAAAACATTCATTCATAAACCAAAGATTCAATCATCTTATTGCATGCCATGTCGTATTTCGTACCTGTTTTAAAGGTCACAACAGTTACAGCATAATAAATATCTCACACGTAAGCAGATTCTTTGACTTCCTCAGTTCAAGAAAACATCTCACGATCCCAGTGATATCCACATATATCCTTTTTCCATCTATTTGCTAGTGAATTTCTCAACAAAAAATGATTTACGAGCTGCAAATGTGCTCTTTATTACTTTTTCATGAAAGCATAAAAAGGTTCACCAAAAACCATAACTAATATCATCGCCTATAAAGATCTCCCTTCATACATTCATTCAAACAATGAGCTTCCTCTTCCTTTCCCCGAATTTCACACAAAACTTGGAGGAAATTGCTCTTGTGCTTTGTTGCGCACAGAAGCAATTCTTGTTTACTTCTTGCCTTATGTTGATAATAAATCCAGTTTGTGTTGACAAGCAATACAAAGGAAAAGTAAAACACGTACATCACCAAACAGCTACCACCTATATCTCCTCTTCATAGTTTTTCATAATCATTATCATAATATCGCAAAGCCCACAAAACCAAGGCCAGAAAGTAAAAAAATGAATAAGACTCAAGAAGTAAACACTAGCATTTCAACAAGACAATCCATAGCCTATCCCAAGGTTCATAAATGAAAATGAAAAATGGAGGCTTTACTACTGTTCCCTGCTTTATCTCCTCCACTTCAACAACAAGAGAAGAATGGAGGAAAATGGTAGATATGAGACGGTTTCTTTTCTTGTAAAAACTATAAGAGATGCATTTTTACTTCTTCTCTAGCTTGCCTTTGGGCCTCTGGTTGAGTGGCTCGTAAAAAGCCTGTCAGCTACAAACGACACATGCTGCGATATCTTATGCACAAAATGCACGCTATCTTTCTCCCTCTTTTTTGGCATGGTTAATCCATTTAAACCATGAAAAAAGGGTTTTAGAAAAGGGTGGATTTACTCAGAGTGTTGATGTATGTCAGGCACATGTGTTATGTCAAAAATATTGCTTTTTTGTTTTTATCCACATCCTTCTTCTTACATTACCATGATATTTCAAGTATTCATTTATATTTTCATTGCTCTCAGTTTTTTGAAAGAAAATGTGAGTTGTAATGACGTGTATACTACTTTTAAACTTATGGCTTATACGGGAGGAAGGAGAAAACTTTCTTCAATATAAAAGCATGATGGGGCAATATAAAATTGTTTTCCAAAAATCATTGTTTTTCATCAACACTTTTTAAAACTAAATTATCGCTAACGGAAGCACTATACATGCTTTATTCTATTTTTATCTTGAGCAATCAAGGAGAAACCTTACCATTTCATTTAGCGACGTTTTTAGAAATTTACATGTCATGAAATAAAATGTATTACGCTGTCATAAAAGCGGGCTCATATTTTATGGGTTTTCAAATATAAAACAGTAATAGGCCTAAATCTGAGGAAATGGTAAATGATGTAAGAACCCTCATCATTCATCGATAACTTCAGTCATGCATACTTCCTTTTTTCTGGATTTTCGGAGCTTCGTTTCAGTTTATCATACTGTCAATCAAATCATATATCAAAACATATCATACCAAAGCTCAAGATTACTCTTTTCCGCTGGCTTGCTATGACTGTTAAAATATTACCGAAAAATTTGCAGTCCTGTTTATTATTCTGGGCCCTTCAGTTGAAACGATAGCCGCATTTCTGATAGTCCATGATCGTGACATCTGACATGACATGGCAGCCGCTGGCAAGACAAGCAAAATATACACATAGACAGTTCGGCACGTTCAGTCTTTTTCAGTAATATGCTTCGCCAGCAGTTAAGCTTGAGTTTTACGAGCTATCCCTAATGCATCTTTTATGAAAAGCTGGAGGTGTAGGGATTCTGTTTATGTTGCAGCAATTTATCCCATAATTTATTTGTACGTAAGTGGTGCTGACTCATTACGTACTCTTCTAGCAATGTCCGTCACTCCAAATTTGCCATACTAATATTCTGCAAAATTGACAGGCGTACGATTTCATTATTAACGAAGCTAGGCGGAAAATAAATTGCCTTTTCATAAGTTAACCTGCGCTCTTTAGCTATCCAAATTTTCATTCAAAATGTAATATTTAGGCACTATTAAACATTGACGCATTGTTTATTTACTGTTTTAATTATTCGTATGCATCAACAAAACTGTAAGATTTTTGTGTAGTATCTACCTATGAATATAAAAACGAGCAATTAGGCAAGACACTCAACACTGTCACATACGTTGGTTTACTTTTAGTGAAGAAATTACTACTACATAGCAAATATTTAATCGATCAGCCTTGGATTTTTAGGAAGAAATGAATAAACTATATTGGACACTAGAAATATGAAGTTATTGACATTTGAAAGAATGGCATTTACACAATTTACTTCTTTGAGATAATTGGGATGATTGTAGTAAATAAATTGGCTGAAGTTTGGAAGAGTAGACGCAATGCCTTCTTGAGAATACGATATCTACTATATAGCTATTACTAACATCCTATTAAACTAAAACATTTCCCTTCATGCATGGGTGTTCTGGTTCTCCATTTACCATAGTCGTTTAAAGCAAAGTGGCAAAGCAAGCACTTTAGCAGTAAAGAATAATTGCATTTTTACCATCATGGTAGGTTGACTTTCTAACAAACTCTTCCGAATCAAATTTTTAACTACACCTATGAATTTTTTACCGTCAGCTTTTAATTGATAGTTAATTGACGTAACGTATGCTTCTCTTTTTAATGAGAAATTCTCTGTCAAGGTCTTGGCTGACAAGGCTTTAAATTATGCAACGCACTTTCAAGTACGAAATAATCTACGAAGACGTTTGCCGTGAAAGTATCAAACCTAAAATGTTTCATATACACAAAAATAAAAGAGTTCCTAGCAGTAATAAGATCATTTCATAAAGTTATAAAACTTAAAAAACCATTTACCGTCAAAAAGTGGAAATTCCTATTTATACCGACAACGACAACCTATAAAACACGCTTTCATATGATCATTAAAACTTTACTCCGTTTTATTCCCCATTTTTATGATTAACTTTTCACGTCTGATTGGCCACCAGTTTATTTTTGACTTTACGTTGCTGTTAAAAAAGCTATATGTACAGCTTTGCAAGAAGCTTTTGGAGGCATGAGAAACAAACTATCTGCGCAATATATATGCTCACACTTCGTGTCAAAGAGAAAGCACACTAAAGATATTTTATTCCTTTCTCCTCTAACAACTATAAAGATACTAAAGCGCACGACGGAAACCAACATTACTTCTACGACTTACCACTATCATCAGGAAACCGTATTACAACCCTATTATCTTGATGTAACGCTTGTATATTATTGCAGCTTTTTTCTCTTCTCCTCCTATCTCTCTCGCTCTACTACTTTCTCCATTTTTCTCATAAATATGTCAGTGCATTTATACTACGTAGTGTCTTCTACATGATTCTTTCTGATTCTCCTACATTTCTTTTCCCTTCTGAACTGTGTACGCACATTTTTAGCTTTTTCTGCATCTCCAGTTCCATTAAGGACGATTTACTCTCATGTAAAAGCTTGTCTTTCTCCCTGCATGTAAGAATACTGCATATGATCTGTGTGGGTGGTTCGTTTGGTTTATTGGGTAAAAATACACTAGTGACAAAAATTCGTGACTATCTTTACTATTTCCTTTGGAGTGATCAATACTGATAAGGAGACTCGCTGATCACTGAACTTGAAGCCCTTGGGAAAATCACAAGTCAGGGATATAATATGTATGAGTAAATAAATAAATGGAAATTGCTAATGCTAGATGAAAGGATGTGATTGTTATTGATGATACTATTTATATGAAGAAAATGTCATCAATCGGCCAATATTAATGATGGAATAACTGCAGAATCTCATTTCCTTCTCTGTTTAACGTTCGGTCGATAGGATTAGGATCAATAAGTTTGCATTTGACATTTGGATATAAATGAAGAATAATGTTTGTGTGCTTTCTGTGGGCAGAAAGGATATAAATAGAAAATGCAATCACCACGAGTGAATTGTGTAATTGCAGATTGCAGACAGATTGGATATTATTTCTACGTGAATTGATTCTTGTGGTTTTGAAGAGATTATTAGATTAATCCTAATCATTTCATGATGACGTATGTGGACTACTCATATGAAACATTATACTACATTTTATTGATCAACAGATGCAGCCTAAAACTATTGCAAAACAAATATTACAAAGATTACTGCGAAAGCGGAATGCGTTTAGTCCGTTTGCAGGGCTGCATGAAATCTATCAGCTTTTTCCAGTGGATCATACAATCTTACCTCGAATGAGAAAATTTTTTGAGCATTTCTTTTAAGATGCGATCATAACCTACTTTGACATTCGTTCGAAGAAATTGTCACGATCCCCTTTAAAAACGTATTCTCGTCATTACCGAACTAGCTCATGACAATAATGTGGCATTACCCGTCACTTTTATAGTTATCACAGAGTATTTAGGTATAGTGTAGTAGACCTGCCTATGCTGCACATCACAGTTTTTTGCTATCTTTTTGAGCTTTATTACCATACACAAGAGATTTGAGACAAGAAGAAATGACTTCAATATGGCAGTTCCGCGATGGAACCAGTGCTTGCTGTGTTGTTTTTGTCATGCTGTACCCACATTCTTTCTTCTAGATCATGTCTTTCCTCACGCTTCGTTACATTCCAATGTACTTTAAACAAAATGCAAACAAAGAGAAAACAGAATGTTTCTGATGTTGCCGCATTTTATTTGTGTGCGTTTTCCACACGCTCGATCTCTTTTCTTCTAGTCATTTTGAAGGATATCAAGGATATCCGTAGGGCGTCATCGTCTAGAATCTTCTCATATCATATCAAACTATCATCATCATCGTCTTTTTTATACCCAAGTCAACATCATCAACAATCCGCTCCCTTCTCCTCACTTGGTATAACAGAATTCTCGCATATCGAAAGGCATATCATCAAGGAAGGCCATAAGCTCGGAAAAAGGAAAGGTCCCATCGCTCACATAATTCTCTTTCATTACGACTGACTCTGTTTCCACCACACAGAATATATACAACTTTCTTATGGGAATGTCCCCACAACCTTGGTTTACATTTGGGGATCTGCTCAAATTTCGATTGCGTAAAAAAAGAAGACACGTTGGGTTTTCTCTGTGAACATCCCCATTGTTACTGAAGGTCTACGTGATATGTTATTGCTGTAGGAGTTGAGTAAACAAAACGTGACTTCAGCCCGTCAGGTATCATTCCAGATTTTACTTCTGCAAGAATCTATAGGGCTTGTTTTAGCGCATGAAATGCATATATGAAAGTTGATTGTACCAACAGTAATATTGCATTCACCTTCTTGACTACTAGAAAAAATGTCGAAATAGCTTTCTTTTTATTTTATCTACAATGATATTGTTTGCTTGTAATGTGTACCGGGTGCTCACTCAATATTTACGTTTGGAAGCATCTTATCTTCTTGTGTACGAGTATTTCATATGGATACGCAGTTATAAAGAATGTGGATTGAACAAAGTTCTTTGTCTTTCGTTTAATAAAAAAGAAAACGAGAAAAGGATCTGAGTTTAGATGATGGAATGTAGGTATTATAGTTAATATTGTTTTTAACAGTTTTTTTCCAGGCCAAGGTGAGCCCGTACTACATATTTATGGTCTTCGATACTTTCTTCCTTATTCTGTTTCCAGAAGTTTTGTTGCAAAACATTCCACTTGTTTCTAATTCAACTTCTTTTATTCTCTGGAAATAAGATTTTAATGCTTCACTTCAAGCAACGTCAATTGACCATTGAGTTTTGTATTTAATCAACAACAATACAAATTACATTGTCATGTGTAATGGAAACTTTCAGATGGCTTTATTTTTAGTAAATATGAAATAGTCTGATAATACAATATCCTATTTATGCCCATCAATTATGAGAGCGCTTTGAAGGTGACATTCTTGATATAGCGCCTCATCAACAAAGACAAAAAAAGGCCAAGGTCTTATCTATAAAGTAAATGAATTGACAAAAGACAAGATAAGAGCTTCCAAAAAGCCTATTTGAAAATGAGATGACGGTGAAAGTACCCACCTCATCAAATAATTCTGTCATATGCCAAAAAAACTTTATTTCTCATAATCAGACCATTGCCCTACTGTTACCTTCTCTTCTTCAAGCCGGATGCTTTCTCAGCTCATGAGTGCAAACATAAAGCTTTTTACAGTGACACGATATCATTTTACAAAGCGATAAAGCGATTACACGACGAATGACGACAGGAAACATGACATGAGCATTTCCCTTAGGAGCCTCCAATGACAATTTGAGCAACTGATAGGCTGTTTCACTCTGTTGTGTAATCAACAGTGAAAGTTGTTGATGTGCCCAAATGAGTATGATATGATCGGAGCCCGCTTTTATGGTGACAACCTCCAAATCATCAACAGCAGCGGTGGTAGTAGCACCACGGGGAAAACCCTGCTGTCGACTTGTCTACTCTCCTCTCTCTCAAAACTGGTGCTGTTGTTGGGTTCCTTCCTTTTTTCTTGTTTAATTGTAAGGATCGAAGCAAATTTCAAATTCAAATGAATGTTGTGCCTGCGCCTTTAAAAGTACAAGATCGTGTATAAAAAATCCTACATGCATCTACAATCTCCTCTTATCCGTGTTTTATGCTAATCGAATCAGTCTCATTGTGTCGTCGTGTGTCAGTCCAAACTGACTATCTGCCTAGCTGTCTCCCTTAATCACTGTAATGGAATTCAGAGCAGCAAGTGTTGGAAGTAGTGTGCTTACTGATGATAGGAAGCCACGATGGCTGAAATGCATGCATGCATGGCTGCTGGTGTTGGTAGAAAGTTTATTCAGGACACAGGAGACAAAATGAATGTCATTATTTCACAGTAGTTGTTGCTGTTTTCTCCTCCTTTCGTCTGTGCCTCATTATCACTTGTGCAGAATTTTGATGTGAACTATATATACCAGAATCTTTCTATGTACCTTTCACAGTTTATAATTGCATTGAAAACTTTTTGCAGCTAGAAACGACATTTTGAATGAAAAAATATGCTTGATTATATGCAGAGCTAAAAAAAATATAACGGTGAACCAGAGAGATATGAGTGCACAACAACCAGAGGTTTAGTCTTCCTCGTTGATTAAAGCAGAATTGAGATGCTGTATGCATGCGAACAAAAAAAGTTTTCTGCCCTTAACGAACGAACAAAAGTAATTTAATTGGAGTTCCATTCAATTTTACACTGTTCGCTTGGTATCCTCTTTTGCTGAAAACTTTCTCCATACTGGATCCCTTATTGCATTTAAAGCCACACTCTATCGCCATGTAAAACCGAACCAGCAGCGTCTGGAGAAACTCTACTTTGCACTTTGTGAAGCTCTTTAAAAATATGAAATCGTAGTTTACAACTTACACAATATGTACTTTACTACAGAGTAAGCATAGAATCTTCTTGTGTCTCCACTTTCTCAGGAAGATTGCAAAAAATTGAAAGAGAAACTTCACTACTGAATGAGAACGCTATCCTATCGAATAATGTATGAGGATGACTACCTTTAAAAGACGCAATTCCATTCTTCCATTTTTCTTAAGAGCTATATAAATAATTCAAAATTAATTAACAGAGGACGAAAGTAAATATTATCTCTTTTAACCCATGTGTGTGCTTTCAGTTTCATTCCGATGGTTCACAACAGAATCAACACAGATGAAATAATTTATCTCCTTTCCAATCTCATATTTTCCCATTCTTGAGAAAATGAACATTTTTGATGATGTTTCCCTATAAAGCCCAAACTTTTATCTGAAATTCTATTTTTCAATTATACAATCTCAAAAGGAGATCGAGTGGTTTTCAACAGAACAGAATGGGGACATGAATCGAGGGGGGAGGCAAACGAGAGAACCAAATTGATTGTTTCAATAAAAGCCTTTTGGTCTTCTTCGTCCATCTGTTGACTTTGCCTTGAGTGGATACCATCATAAGAATGGACCTTACAAAAAGCTAGTATGCTGTAAGGATTGAAGTGGTTTTAAAATTAAGTCTCTCTGTTTGCTTATTGGAACTTGCTGGTACGTACCAGCAGTCGAATTTCACTGCAAGATGCTGAGAGATTTTTCGAGAAAGCTGGAAGAAAATAGACAAAGGATTCATTTGATTCAAGTCCTTTTTCAAAATTTCTTCTCTTCATTCTATAAATTTTCCAAGTATTCTTTCGTCTTATCGGGGCTGCCTTTACTCTACAAAAATAGCTGATGTTCATTACACACATATACACTATCGATTTTCTTTTAACTCCATTCTTTTTTCCATCTTTCTGTAGAAACTGGAGACAAGAAGGGAAGACTGATTAGTACTCATTTTGACTTGACTTTCTTTTAAGAAAATAATAATGAACGTAAAGGTAGACCCCTCTTGATGAAGTTCTGGTGGGCTGCTGATAATGGAGAATTGAGAAAGCATTTCTAGTGGAAAATTTACATAGTCAGCAGCTCTCAGCAAGATTTTGTTTCTTGTTCGTTAAAACAAAAAAAAAGTCAACATTGTTCGCGTCCTCATTCTCATTAATTATCTTTATTCTTTACCAAGTGCTGATCATTACTGTTTCAGCTCTACCACCATTAACTTCTCCACTAATAACGTTTTCCCTCATTTTGCATACTCTTCTGCTTCCGTTACACAATCGGTTTTCATCCTTTTATCTTGATTAACTCACTTCGCTTGCTCTGGTCCGCGTCTCTGTCGATGTGTCTTGCGAAGACGATAATTGATTATGTTCTTGAGGTGTGACGAATATAACGAAGTCTTTTTTTCCTATCTTGCAACCTATACTTGACGAGGAAAGCGACATTACATATGCAGTGCAGGAAATCGCTCGCTTTGAGTTTACCTTTCTCAATACTACTAATCTTTGTCATCATTATCATTTGCACGAGTGAAACGAATAATAAATTACGAAACACAGCCAGTATACCATCCGTACATCAAGAATAAATATTTGTCTTTCGGCCCGGAAGGAAATGTAATAAGTAGTGGAGTGAGGGCGAAGTAATAGATGAAATGAATAAAGATTAAATGGGAGAAGGAGGATACAAGTGGATGGAAAGAAATGAGAGACAAAAGAGAAACTAGTTATATGCGGGCGATATTCTAACTCGGCTCAAGTTGGTTAAGTAAATACAATAAATACAACCCTCCTCCTTATTAATACCTAGACACTCTCTTCATATTATATCCATCTTATCTTGGAATCTTTTACCATTGTTCCACTTCTCATCAAATGTCTGCAGACAAAACCATTTATAGCTTTATTTTCATTAGCCGCAAAAGCCATCCATTATATCTCCACCATAGCCACCCCCATACTGTTATGAATTGCTGGATCATCATCATGGTTTGCAGTTGGCAAACATAACTGGGCATATATATTTCTCAAGAAATGATGTCGACAAGAACGCGGCCGGTTATATCTCTCTTTATTCTGCCATTATTGTTAATACTTTGTGCTTAATGACCCCATAGACAACATAAGAAATCGACAATATTAGTATTATTTTCTGGAATTTTCTGGGATGCCAAAGCAGATCTAACCGGCATGATTTCTCCATCTATCTAACGTCTTGTACCTGAGTGGTTTCATTTCATTTTAAGCAGACTGGTGTCATCACTCTACGTCTTATTACACGAAAAATCAATACTAGTCTGTGGCATAAGCAAGAAATAATGTGGTGGATGAGTGAGAATTGAGAACAAAAGGAGAGAGCCAGCAGAGTAGAGAGAAAGAGGGGGAAATCAAAGAAGAAAATGGGAAGAAGATGAAGAAGTAAAAGGCGTAAGATAGATAGATAGTTTAGTGATGCATGCATGCGAGCAGCGGTTTTGGCTTTTCTCTTTGACTTGCTCCCAACCAAACTTTCTTTGATGATAGTATACACATCACCGTGTCTCCTCTTCCGTTTTAACGCATACAAGTAGCGTGTGTGATCGTGAATCGTGACTCAAACACATTCAGTGGTTGACTGACTAAAGTTGAGTAAGGCATGCTGCACAATTTTCCTTTTTATAAGGGACATTGATGACGGAATCTGCCATATACATGAATGTGCGACTGCGAGCATGAATGGATGAATGATTACAGAGAAACTTTGCGATGAAAGTCAAAACTGGGTGGTTAATGCGGGCATGCTCCGTGCATCATGTATCTATCCATTCTACATATATAATAGCAAGAATGAATATGAAATTCCAGTCAGGCATAAGTGTTCCTCCGTGTTTCCTTTTAGAGATAATGGAAGAAGCAAACGTGAGCTTCTGTAATACATGGAAGTATTTTGCATAATATTCCGTTTCAACATATTTTATTTACAATATTTCAAGGTTACCCTCTCACACTCAAGATACTGTTTAAAATTTTATGACATTAGATGCTCGAGTCGTGAAGGTTTTAGGATAAAATGTAATAAATAATGGCTATTGCTACTGAACTAGTGTTTTTCTTCATCATGGAAAAATGATTTATCGATTACCTTATTTCTTGACTTTCTGCATTCTCAGATGCTTTAAAAATGTGTAGTGGAGCTGCCCAAAGGCAGTGGCTACTTCATTGAAGAGATGGGATAGTGGTGAAAGAGTTTCCTTCTTTTTTCTCTTTCCACTTAGCCGTGTAGTCGAGTTGAATAACTGGTTTAACCGCTTTAGGAATTTCATGCTCCAGATATCTCGGTGGTCCTTTAAAAGTAATATTGTGTAATACCTATGTACACTGTCAACTTGTCTTCCTGCAGGATTTATGAAATGGCAACATTTCGGTACACAGCAATCTGGTACATCTCTGAAAGGGAGCTCATCGTTAACGAATCCTCTTTTCTGAAAAAAGAGAGTTATTATTGCAATTTTAAAAGAACTATGCGAGTTTTCTTCCATACCGATGCGCCCGTATTGACAATCTCGAAAGAGGAAAATGGAAAGTGCACTATCGTATCAACGTAGTTTCTCCGGTTGCAGTTCAGTAAAAACGCAAAGTCACTGATGCGAACAACGAAAGTAAAAGATTAAAGGCGGAAAACAGTAAGGTTTACGTCCACGTGTGTAATGCTTTTCATAAGGAGAAAGTATGGTGAACATAATGTTTGTTCAGGTTACATTTACCAGTGATGGAATTTTAGGTGTGTCTTAAAGAAATGAAGTAACATGAAACGTTGCTCATCCGGCGAAACAAACTTCTACGGAAATATGATGAGAAAGTGTATCACGTGAAAGACGAAGAGCTGAGGTTGAGGCACGTCACGTTTTAAAGGAAACTGCACACAGCCACCTCTTGTAAGCAATAAGGGGTATAAAATCATCAAGTCTAGGAGTATAAAGTGCCGCAGCACTTATTAAGCAATGAGTGGTAATAAATTACTGATTTTGAACACGTGATTCACGTGTAGACACACGGAGCTTGTGTATAACTTGTTAGCCCAGGTTATAGCACAACTGTTTAAGGTTAAATAATGAATCAGTGTCTCATTAGTTATGAGACATATCAAATTATGATGGTAGAATACTAATGACTAAGTCTGCATATCATATGTGACTGAATGCAAAAAAAACATTGAAGGTATAAAAGTTACTTCTAAAATCTACAGTTTTTCTTGACTACACGCTTAAGTAATTTTGTGGTTTCTTTTTCTGCAAGTATTTTAACGTTCTCCCTTTCCTTTTTTAATCTACCACATCAAAATAGTAAAAAGGCATAACAGGTTTTAATTTCGAGAGTTCTCAACCGTTCTTGCCAAACCACAAAAGAGCGAACCTGTACACATTCTGTGGTTCCCCTTTTGTTATTTTTTTCCTTTTGTGCTTCGTCTCTTTACACGAAACTTTTTTTCAGCTTCACAATTACCATGCGGGAACTTAAATACGGCGGAAATGTATAAGATCTTCTTCTTTGTAATAAATTGCACATTAGCTAAAAGTAAGAAATTTTAGTAATCAGCAGAGAAGAAATAATGAAACGCTCAGCAATCATTTAATGAATGCATACCTTGAAAATGCTTTTAAAATCTGAAAACTACCGGCATTTTTGTTGACCCTGTTAATTATTCTACTACACTGAAAACCAGCCTGACTAAGCACTTAAATATGGCAAAGTATCTCATGCATCTCATTCAAACAAACTATGGATGGTTACACCGAAACCACATCATAGAAAACATTAAAGTACACGTGCTATTTTTTTCTCTAGATTGGCCAGACGACCTCAATATTATATTTCACAGGTCGGAGTTGCTCAAGTTACTCAGTTGGGGGCGGTATGAGAAAACAGGCTCAAAAGCTATATCCCTAACCGCTTACACAGGCACCAACTGCCTCTAAGGTTCACCAATTGGTTAGCAAGATGGTGTTATAATGAGCGTTTTCTTTGTCAACTTGGAAAGGGAATTTTCTTGGGAAAGGTGTTGCCCCACAAAAAACCCGTTGCCCAACAAAAGCGAACAATGAAACAAAAAAGGATACACATACATGTATATCCCGGGTAATAATATCAGACATATTTAGAGGCTTATGTGGAAGGAAAATTCAATGAGATACATACTCCTTTTAGTAGACAATTCAGACCACAGCATAAACAGCCCAAGAAATGGCAACCACACTTGTTCTTCAAAGTGCTTGAATTAGCTTTATGCTCAACCACACAACATCAAAGCGACAACAAAACGGAGGATTCCTTGGATGCGTTACATAACTCACGACTTCCTAAGGTGGAGACAAATTATCGTTACAAAGAAACAAAGCATATTTGGGAAACCATGTGCGCATTGTTGCTGTGTCACAAAGTATTTTTGGAGCAAAAGCATGAGATAGACACAAAAACCGCACGATCAAATCTACCAAAATCTTTTGTCGTAGTCGGTCGGACTAGAAAATAATGGTAATCCCATTTCGGGATCCTTCTCATAATCACTTTAAATCTTCGGTTGGCACGATTGCCTGCACGATATTTTCTAGCGTGACGTCTATCGCCACTATATAGAGCTCTTTCCATGCAATAATCACTTTTTCACTCTTTCTCAAGTGTAAATATTCGTGGGTGTGCTGTTTTGGGAAAGCTATCTCTTAGTCAAGCTCCACTCTCTCACGGATTGAGTGAATCCAGTAGAATGGAAAACATTTTCCGTATTTTTCGTGCTGAAACGAATATGAATTAAAAGTAGGTAAACAAAACACCTTAAATCCGCCCCATTTTACCTTCTCATCGCTTTTTATTATTTATTACTGTCGCATTTTATATCTCCGTGATGCCATGTTGGAAGCGAAAGCTACCATGAAAAAAATGAAGTGATGACGTGAATCGAGGACTATTCTGACAAAAACGGTACACTTCCACATTATGTATAGGTGTACTCATATTTATCTTACTTCTTTCACAGAATTAAATGGGATCCAACCTTTTTTGTCACCTTTTTAAAATTATTCCATTTCACAACAATCCCATTCACAAAAGGGCACGCTTGGTGAAAACTTGTTTGTTTGTATGGTATGTTTGGCGGGCGGGATTTGTTGATGAAAGGCTTATGAGCAGCAAGGTGAAATTTACGGTGGGAAAGGGAACTATACGTCAACTAGATGAGAATGCAAGGTTCTTTACCAATCGAAAAGGTCTCTTTTAGAAATAAGCCCCGAATGTAAATATTTTGGGAGAATAGGCAATTCACAAGCTTTACTAACCTGGGCAATATGCACAAACAGGTAATATAAATACAGTAACACGAATCCCACCCAGGTAATAAATCTTTATAATAAGGCCTGCACCTACACTTACTAGCAACGTGCAAACGCTTCTTTCACTTTCTTCAGCTTTCTCACAAAATAACCAGCGACACAGCGGTTACGCCCAATCTATTCAGAAAAGCGTGACGAAAAGTAAGCCATGTTTTATTATTTCCGTTTTATTCGCTGATGATGATGATAAAGTGCTGCCATGCGTTGCGTTTGTGTTCAAAAGAAAAGCGGTTATGGAAGAAAATGCAAGGCAATTTAAGTATAGAAAAAGGAAGAGCTCGACGAAAAACACTACACAATACACAACTTTGCTATAATAACTCGCGTCAGCACCGGAAGCAACTCTGCGGAAAAAATAAGGCTTTTTAGATGCTCGTCGTGTGTGCATAATTGATTAAACGGGAAAGTTCAGCACGGTTGTTATTACTGACTTGTACACCCTCAAATGGTAATATGATAGCAATTGTGTTTCTTCAGAGGGTTTTCCTCCTTTTTTGTATGTATGCTCACTGCCATGCCCAAATGCGTGTCTAATTAGCCCTCATTCATATTCAAATTGTGACCTGTAAAAGATGTTACTTTCCTTAATAGTATATTTGCGTAATTTACAAACACATTTCAAATTCTTGAATTCATTCACCTTGTAAAACCTCATGATTGCCTGGAGCAAGGGCAAGAATATAATTTTTCACAGTCCTTTTGTATACTTTCCCAACTACCCGATTAAAGCACGCTTTAAATAAATTATGTATTTTCCCTTTAATTTCTGCAAAAGTGAAAATATTAATGGAACAAGATGGTTAAAGAGACTAGAATATAATGTGTGGTTAGGGTGGCTTCGCTTCTTGGAAAAAAGTAATATGCAAACCATCTTTCTCTTTGCACAGTAAAATAAATAGAGGAACAGAGAGATGTGGTTTGTGGCATAAAATTTTGTTTGCGTAATTGGTCAGTTCCCAGTTTCTTTTACTACAATATATATTGCATAGGAAAAAATTAACTTTTAGATAATATTGATGCTGCTAGACTTGAAAGTAACCACAGACGAACATGCTCCAAGTCAACTTTCTCAGCTACAATATATTAAGCCAAATTCCATGAGATGACATGCGAATTTAGCGCAACCGAAATGGGTTCCGGACTATCTTTCCACAACACATTTTTCCACGGACACTATTTCCCCGGTCATCCTTTCCATAGGACAATATTTCCATAGGACAGATTTTCCAGAGGACACCTTTTCCATAGGACTATCTTTCCACAGGACAATATTTCCATAGCACAAATTTTCCAGAGGACAGCTTTTCCATAGGACAATCTTTCCACAGGACCAAATTTCCATAGGACGTCCTTTCCACGGACAATTTTTCCATAGGACAACCTTTCCATAGGACTATCTTTCCATAGGACAACCTTTCCATAGGACTACTTTCCATAGGACAACCTTTCCATAGGACTATCTTTCCATAGGACAACCTTTCCATAGGACTATCTTTCCATAGGACAACTTTTCTACATGACAGGTCTTCCAGGCATATCTGGAAGTGAAACGATCTACCAGAGTGTAGTGATGGATCTGGGTCACAAAATAACAACTACACTAATACCGAATTGCAATTGTGTTCTAGAAACGAAACAACATTTAGCTTATTGTACGCATAAATATGCCAATAAACCAA
>JAQIXX010001908.1:0-28772 GCA_034700605.1 Willowsia nigromaculata | reverse complement strand
AATTAGCAATTATCTGATATCGGTCATTTTCAATATCGTACATATGTAAAGGTGAGAGCTCAATCCTACGTACGCAATATTCTACAAATCGATCATTGCAAATATCTAATAGTCATTCACAAGTATCGCTAATTACAGTTTAGTCATTTTCTATGAGGTAATCAAGTCATGCAGGTCAAAAGTAACTAACTACAATCCACTCAGAATAAACTCTAGTTTTCTTGCTATCCAAAACTACTCATTATCACGTGATTGCTTATACATTTATTGCTGCTTTGTTATTTGATTCTCACTTCACCCATATTATTCATTTCATTTCTCTCTCATTACGCAACACAAGTGAAAAGACAGATTTCGTATCTACATTACAGTAAAGGGGTCTGAACAGAGCATAAACACGGTTCCCCCTTTACAAATGTTGGGATAGTGCATTTGGTGGATGCACTTAAGTACATGAAGCGAGTAACATTTTCATCCTAAATTTACAATTGCATACACAAAAATTAAATCACATACTAAGCTCATTTGGACTTCATCATTACGTCTTTTACGAAAGATTACATGAACAATGAATTCATTACTTTTTGACGATGCTATGCAACAATAACATTGACCAAGAAGTTGAGTACCATCAGATATTATTAAACAATGACGCGAACAATAAAACACTCACCCGTCGTTTTGGCATTTTGGGGAACAAATGTACGTGGAACGCACCGCCTCTAGAGTTGAGATTTCTTGCTGTGATGTACGTCTTCGTCGGATGGAACGGGGAATTTTGCACGAATGTGAAGTTCACTTTAGCTCCATTCCCTTGAACCAATGCGATTCCTTTCTTCGGTTCGATCTAATCATAATTTAGTAATTTTCTGTCATTATATTTTGTCGACTTTATTGCGAAGAATTGCTTGCCGTTCATTTTCAAAAGCCATCATCAAAAACAAGGAAAGACCTGTCATGCATTTACTTGAATGATAAAAGCACAAGCATAATAAACGTTTAAGATTTAGATGAATCATCCATTATTGAACGAGTTTGTATTTCACTGACGCGAATAAATCATGACTTACATAATATTAATCATCAGACTAGTATTCATAACAATATGCTTTTTGTCTCGACACACGCCTTTTAAAACATTATGGGTGAACGATCTTAAATTCGTAAAGTAGATAAACATAATTTTGTTATTATCAATTTACTGGAAATTCTTGAAAGTGACTGGTCATAACTGGAAAATAGTCTGAAAAAGTTGAAACCATTCTTGCACTTATTTATTTAAAAAGTCATTTACGTGTAACACGTTGCATAAAGTTCAAGGAGATTGCTTAATTGTGTATATCATGTTTCATTCAAGCGTCTCGCCAAAGTAATTGACACGTAAATCAGTATTCCAGGAATGTTTTAAATAAACACTTGGGTATGTATTTTGTGCGACGAATGTATGCATGCTAATGTAATTTCGAAATCCCACTGAAACTGAGAATAATTTCAAACGCATCATCTCAGATCTAGCTTTGTTCTTCTCTTGCTTATGAAGTAAAGCATTGCAAAATTCAAATTATACTAGTGTTTATCATAAAAATCATCCTGCCGAGGTTTCAGGTACCTTCTGAATCCGTGCACAGCCCACAATAGTATCAGGTTTATCAGGATGGAATATCACAACGAAAACTTTTCTTCTTCCACCGTACGGGATTGGAGGTAAGGAGGCGTCTTTGTAAATCTTCCTTGAGAAAATGGATTGTCTTGCCCCAACACGAATTTTGCCATGCTTTTCGGTCATTTCCCCTGCAGCACAGCTCTCAGAGTCTGTCTTTGAGCAATAGCCGTTTCCTTGCCGATTGTCTGGATCCCATAAAAGCTGCAGAGTTTGACAATCTCCGTCATCTTTGATCAGAGGGAAGAGATAAGAAATAAAATACAATGTATTAGCCAGAGTGGTAAAAGATCTGTCGAGACTTATTTTTTGATGCATGTGCATTGATAAAATATATTATACCGTTCAAGCATATTAGGAGTATCATGATTTTGGTTATGTAAAACTTTAGCTAGACTGATATCAAAGATTGGATTACTGGTTGAAGGGTGGAGCTGATATGCAATCGCTATCAAAAATACAGGGCATTAAAGAGTTATACATATAAGCCTATAAAAAGTGCCATCTGCCTTTGCAAGCTAGATGACAAAAGATTGCATTCGAAGAGCTAATATCTTCAGCGCTGCTTCTACAAGACGTTTGTCGCTTTCAACGACGACATGAAGAGAAATACCATTGCTGCATTAAAGAGAGATACTTAAAATGTTTGTGAAAGAGTCTTTATCTTGACATTTTGTGTATTCAAAGCATGGCAAATGCTGTTAAAAAGATTAGGTGAATCACACGCGACCTTTATCTCGTTAGCATAGTCAACATGGAGCTGTCCCAAGAAGACTAATGAATATTATGATCTGTCTACGCATAGCTTGAAGCATAAACTATTTGATTAAAATTTAGGAAATTAATTTGTTCTATTTAAGTAAGCATCGTATAAGCAGAGTGTATCGGGTTACAAATTGCCATATCTGCAAAGTATGATGTTTATCTAGAAATGTACGAAGTAAAAAGGACGAGAGGAATGTAGACCACCCGCTGATCAACTCAAATGAAAGAAAGTTTATATGGAAATCATATCGTAAATTCTTTTAGTAATCAGAAAACTCTCTATCTTGAGCCATCATCTACATATTACATAGGAGGAGTAAATGCTTCTTATTAAACATGCATCACGTATCAGTTAAAGTAAGCGTATTCATATACTCTGTACTCTCATATAAAATATACCTCTGGTGTTGGTGTTGTAATCGGTGATGTACAATTTCCAGGCGTGATCCGACGCTGCAGGTCTGTCCTGATTCACATGAAATAGGTCACTGTAAATGGATGTCGTCAGCCCCTCCCGATCATTCAGAGTCTGGAAATGAACGGTTCCGGCCATTGGTCGTGTGAAATGAGCAACGCCAAATCTGGTCTCCGCTTCAGCCTGAAATGACAAGTGTAAAAAATAAGTAAGTGTGAAAAGTATCGTCCAACATGAATACGAGGAAATTGACGACATGATGAAATAAACAGTCGATTGTGAGAAATGAATCAAAATGTTTATATACACCTCTTCTTTCGCATTATTGCATCAACATGAAGTGTGACTTTTATAAATTAAGGATGGGAGCCTACAAGACGTGTTTCAAATCGAATGAAACGGTTTTATATACCCTACTAATATATGTACATGCAACAGATTTAAATAAGGTTGCCAAGAATGGATCATTGAATGTGCCCGAGTGAATTTCCCAAATATGTTTTCAACTCAACCATGCCACAAAATGCATTATCTAATGTTTGTCGCTCACTTTTCTTTACTATGATCAGTGCAGGTCGAATTCTGAACCAAATTTCATGAATGCAATATTGAATTAGATGTCCTGTGGCGGAGGATGAAATATACAGAATAAAAGAAGTTTTGATTGAACATTCACAGCTAATTAGAACGAAAAAACATCTTTTGATGAGACGTTTCATCCAAAGGCATGATCATTTAGAGATGAAAGGGTTGGTGTGATTCTGTCTGGTTAAGTATCTTTGTGGAATATGAAAATCCTAGAAAGCGAAAGGATGGAAAATGTTGAATGTACAAATCGTTGCATGGATTCTAAAATATGTAAAAAGGAATGCTAACATTCGATGAGGAATTCATTAGTTTATCTACTTAATAAGAAAGCTTGGCCAATATTGCATATCAAATTATGTCGCTTAGAAATCGAATGAGTCAACAAAATTCATCCTAGAAAAAGTTTTTAAATCCTCTCAGGAGCTTACCTATGCACCTATAGGAATTTTAATCATCTACTTAAGATGAAGAAGGCAAGGGTTCTTGTTTAAGAATGTTGTGGGGAGTTTTTTGTTAATGTTGAATAAGATAGGTTACGTGATGATGACTTCATGCTATGGATAATCTTCTCGAAACGACATGGATATTTTTATGCATATCATTACACAGTTTTATTAAAATCTAGCTTAGGGGGTTGCAATAACTGTCGTCATCTCAATTTCTCATCTCCAGAATTTCGTGGCGTATTATTTTACATTTCTTGGTTCCGAGCTCGATCGGCATCATTTGATGGAACAAATTCCCCAAAATATGACATAAACGGGCATTGTTAAATAAATGGACTATTCACATAAACATTTTGTAGCATTTTCTTCATAAACATTTTACAAACTAGATGCATTATATGCTTACATTAAAATTACAAAATAAAATGCTTAACAATGCAAAAAATTTATTGGTTTATTTAATAGGTTATTTGCTTCATTGTTTCATTTATGAAGAGATGGGTTTATGTAGAGATGCATTAAAAGATATTCGGATTTCATGAAATATGAATCACGTCCTCTTATTTTCAATGATAACTGTTATAGAGTGATTTTAGACTCGTAGAGATGAGTATTCCTTGGCCATCTTTTGTTTATCAGGTTTAGGTCTAGTTATGAACTTCATATCATACGAAAAACGCTTCATAGCATTTCAATCTTGATGTAGTCTATTTTGATGGAATCACTTCATGCAGAAACTAATAATTTCCTCAAAATGATTAAAATTTTTGCTTGTATATAATTTGATAAAGTTTACATCAGGATGGGATGAAACTGAAAGAAACTAGGGTCACCGATTGATAAATGCTAGGAAAATTCAGTGCAACTCCAAATTTATAAAATGTTGATATTCCTGTAGATATAATATCATGATTTTGGTCAAGTTCAATTTCCCTACACGATAGGTAGTGTAATCTCCATAATTTCTCAAAATAGCTCAACTTACGTCAATTGTTGCGCAGGTACTTTGTCCTCTCGTCGTAAGAACAAGACTGTGTGCCCAGATGCCATCGGTGCCTGTTAAGTTGAATCTGTCTGTTGACAACACGACTGTAGACTCGGTTGGCAGCGTCAATTTGCCGAATACTTCATCCAGTTTCACAATCCTGAAGAAATGAGGAAATAGATATAATATTTAGATATGTAAACATTTTAAGTTACGCGTTTCACTAAAGCATTCGGTTTGGCACATTCAAATAAGGTATCAAGAATGTCATTGAGGACTTACGGTGAACCCAAAACAGTTCGGTCACAACGGGAATTCGGATTAACGCCATAACTAACTGGAAATTCATGGATTGCCCAGGAATATTCGGTTGGATCAAGCCAGAGTGACTCTATGCTTACCAGTACAGTGACTCTTGAGCCTAGGCCTTCTTGAACCCAGGTCACTGTACCTCGAATTCCCTGTCCGTTCAAGGGGGCGAATAGGGTGATGCCCTCAGCAAGCCTGAACAAGTTGATTAGACCTGAGAACAAAAAAGTTACAATCGTATGAAAATTAAAATACCAGTAGCAGTAGCAATATCTATGTACACTATCATGTACAAGATTCATACTATTATTTTTTATCTGTTTACTTAAAAAGCATGCCATCGCCCTCACTCAACTCTAACAAGAAAAATGTACTATCAAAGGTGTCGAGCATCCATATCGGTTGAATTAATTGAGTAATTTGTGTAGACTTTATATTTGAAGAAAGCGAAAGGTGGCAAATTGTGTTTTAATGAAAGTGCACATCTTCTTAAAAATGCTCTTGTTCGTAATTGTTTGTTCAGCCTGATTTCTGTGAGAAAATTTCTCTAACAATGCAATCTGTTAACAAATAATTGACAATCCATTGGCAAAATCGTTTTTATTCTGGTGGGCTGGGATAAATCCGTGTATAGTTCACATAAATTTATATCATGGGACATACTATTATTCATATTATTTATATAATGCGTTATCAATGGCCAGCTTATATTACCAGTGTGGAGTGGAAAGGAACGCTTGAAGCTTTAAAAAACGAGACTGGTAGATACTCAAAGTCTCATCGCATCTCAAAACGCAAGTGTTCACATTCTAGAATTTTCCGTCAAAATGTCATTCGTAACACGATTATATGCATTAAAGGATCAAAATAATTTAATAGCAGGTATGCATTTTATGAGAGAATTAAAATTCTTTGGCATGCAAATACATTCGTCCGTGAACATGCACTGACATTGCCCTCCACTAACAATTAGTAATACGCGGATGATTACTCCTCCCTCTCCACTGGCAACATTTTTATGCAAATAAAAATTCCGACATACAAACCGTCAAATAATTTCAAGTACAAATGTTTTAGACACGTTTGGACATAAAACACAACTACATATACCATTCAATAGAAACGCTATAATAATGTTGTTGCAAAAATACTTTTGACAGTTTTAGTTTTTTGGTATGAATTGTTGCTTTAACATGGAATAGTTAAACGTATGAAGTGAAAGTACATCTTCACGCATGCTGGATCCGTGCAAGGTAGATTTGTGTAGCAACAGCTATCAGACTTGGCATTAAAATTTTTTTGATAGAATCATCATCATTATTCTCAGCTTATTACACGGATGAATGGTTCGGTCCGTCTGCTGGATTATAACTTTACTACTCCTACTACTACTACTACACACTATTGACTCGTATATGACGTAATTACAGAGTATAGAAATTATGTTTACGACTTTGTAAACGAAAAAAGATTCATGGAAAACAATTTTCTCCGGCTTTTTTCTCTGAAAGCGAACGGCGTGCCGCATTTTTTCTCATCCTGTCGTGCCTTCCTTTGGACCACCCATTATGAAAACTGGTAACAGCAGTAAAAAATACAATAATAGCCCCAACAACGAAACTATTACTCTCCGTCGCATAGGTTGTAGGTTCATACATCGAGTCGTGCGGTAGGATTAAGATTTAAGATGCAATCCAGTACAAGACACTCAAAGGAACTTACAATGTATTGTCCATGCCACTGAACACAATGCTGTCTGCTACGTGTGAGTATACACCTGAACATTGGTGAGGTTGGTTAAGGACCATTCAGTTCCAACCGGAGCAACATCTCTATCAGTTTTTTAACAGTTTTTACTAGACAAGGATTTATTCTCTGTCGCCCCAAGTCCAGTCCACTTCTTAGTAGCCCTTCTTATGTAGAATAGAGATCACTGGAATAGCGACTAGGTATGCATTCCTTAATAATGGTATTATGGCTGCATTGCATTGTGATCCTTCTCCATTCACTCAATACTACAGGTTGATTAAACGACAGTGACCGATACAAAGATTCCTTGTGGTAATAATCATTATGTTGTAATGACTTGTTAGCTTCATGTGTGGTATGTACTACAATACATCCCCGAAATCCATCTCACATCTCTCAGAATGTCAGGTTTTAATAGAAAGAGATAGCATCGGCTTCAAGGTATGAGCTCTGGGAATGGGCGACATTTGATTTCAATTCATGAAAGTCAAAATGTTTACCAAAGAATTTAATAGAAGACCACTAGAAATGTCAAATGCGACTTTTGCGGTAGGTAGATTATTTCTCATAAGTTACGTTAGATAGCCTATCATATACCAGAGAGGGATAAATCGGTGACGGTGAAGATGATACAATCTGTCAACGTAACATTCCACAAAATAATAAACTGCGCTCATTTAAATGCAACTCAAATGAACACCTGCTGTCGACTAACAGCGCATTCTGCAAAACCTTTACCAATGAAGCGTTTATTATCTTTAAAAATAATTTTCGTTTCTGACAGCTAGCTGCTTCACTAGAAGATCATGTAGACTTGATATGTTATAGCTATAAAACGTGCGGGCATTTGCAGACATCAAAACAAAATTGTTCTAAGGTTCTTCATGCAAGAACAAAATTCAAATTCACCAAAAATACTGACAACGAGTAGTAATAACTCTTTAAATTTATTGGACATTTGTTTTGCTGCTATTGTTGCATTTTACTTTTCGTCATTCATTGGCTTGCAGAACGAGATTAAGTTGTTTTGAATAACTACCAAAATGTGGTTCAAACCAGGCTTTACCACAGACAACGAGCTACTCATGCTCACGTATTCCACCGCAATAATTCACATAAGTTAATCAGTAAAGTACCTTGCAACCTTGGTCAATTTTCTCTACTAAAGTTCGACTATTCTGTGTAAAGCCCTTTGACACCTTAAACAAATCCGTTTTGTAAAAACATATCGAAGGAAAGCTGGGTAAAAAGAAGCCAATAAACCTGTTAAGCAAAACTTGCTATAACATTGAATACAAAAACGCAGCTGAAACTTGAATATAATTGATGAATATAATCTATGCTCCTGGAGAAAGTGTAACATCTTGAAAATGTTCTGTGCGGATGTCTTATCGCTAGTTTTAAAGCCAGGTTCTGGACTCTGTACTTAAATATGAATGGATCATCATGCAAAATTGATCAAAAAATTGGATGAAATAATAGCCCAGAAGAGTTTTTGTTAACAGACACTTAGACAGACAACCCACACAATTACCTTCAATCCCATTTGCACACATTCTTTCAGGTATCTATTAAGGCGGTTGTGGTTAACCATCTCATCATGTCGTGCTAGATGCAAGTTATTAGAGGGTAAGCATTTTTTTTTATCATAAAGCCACTTCAATCTACAAGAAAAATGCACACTGAAATTCGAATTCGTGTATCATAATAATATTCAATAGTTGCATGAAGAATTCGTATTAGTTTCGTGTTTATTTGTTAAGTATGCTTGAAAAAAAGGAAAGAAAAATGCCAACGCACGCCACAAATCACGATGATGCGCTGCATCAAATATTTTCCTTCAAATTCACCATTCACCGTGGTAGAGTGAACATTTAATATTAAGTTCTCATTGAGTTTGCTTATGCGTATGTTCGACGGGAGTGACTTCTCATTAATAAACTTAATAGCACACGAAAAGGCATCGTTATTGGTTTACTCATATAACACACACATCTACAATGTATAATTTTTACATAATTTTTGCTTTGGTTTTTTCTGAATGTTCGACTTGCACTCAGGCACCGCAGCAGCAGGTCGGGTCAAGCCAGGTTGTTATTATGACAGAGTTCACGACGCTGATGAGTCTGTTGTTGATGATGACTTTACATAAATTCTGAACATTGTTGTATTGCTTGTACTGCCTCAGCGAAACAACACCGCAGTCTGCATCATCCTGAGCGATACTGTATGCTCATTCAAGCTTTTATGAAGGTGAAAACTTGCAAGACAACATTTTTGTTAAAGTGAGCAAGCGATCAAATAAGCTACGCACTGACTCTTTGTATTGATCCGTGTCATGTCACACACAGATAATTTTAAAGACACAGAATTATTGTTATTATTATCATGTACATCCAATTATTTAATTCGTTGTGCCTCTTTCTTCAAGCTAAAAATGAAAATGTTACGCGCTCTTTGGCCACACATTTTTTCTTTCTTCCGCCTGAGCATTTGTAACAATGGTGCCCCACCACCGTTATAGTTGTAACTTCTCATCAGTCAATTTAAGAACGCAAGAAAGATTTGAAAGATGTAGAAAAACGTGTTCTCCATTAATGGAATGGATGCTGCATTTTCTGAATCTCTGTGGTACATACTGAATATCTTTCCCTGTCTGAGGAGCGATCGATTCTTTTTTGAAAAAAAGGTTCGTTCATTTTTATAACCTTGCTCATTTTCACGAATAAGTAATCAGCGACTCCAAATTCTTTGTTTGGTCAATAAACTTGTGTAAGCTTCCTGTTTGGAGACGTGATAGAGGACCTTTAATGCTGTCCTGTCCTTTACGAGAGATGAAAGATTATAACCTATCTTTATTTTATTTTTTTGTTTTCAATTAAAGTACCGCGTTACTATATTGCAATTCGTATGACCGAGTCCTGATGAGCTTACATATTTGGGATAGTCATATAAAGAGGAATCGTGAGCATTAACATTTTATTTCACACCTGTATCGATTAATCCTGAATCTGATAAATATCTATGGATGTTAATAGCCATGATTTTTTAAAATATTGTCATTAAATCTTATAATGGATACAATCTGTCATGTACACAACGAATGAGACTTACAGAACAAGGTTTTGATTCAACTTGTTCTTTATTGCAAAAATGCAAGCTGAGAACTTCTTCTTTATCGACAATAATTTTATTTTAGAAGTTTTGTTTTTTAATTGGGAAAATACAAGTTATATGTTTAAACGCTGTAATATATCATTTGCAAAAGATTATCTTTAGTGTTTGCATTTCATTGAAAGTTCCATGCTGTGCTTGTAACGGTTTGTGGTAAATGAAGAGAAAAGAGAAACAGAGAGAAACTAAACACATCGCTATTATAAACTTTTACAATCAATGAATCTGTTTGCTTATCATGACACGACTATTCAAATTTCAAATGTTATTAATATCGATGATGCTGTAGCGCTAATTGTTATTGGTTTGTTGGTAATATCAATTACAATTGAATGCATAGCGTGGACACTTCCACCGAATATCATTACTTCCGCAACATTGGCCTTAGAGCTTTTACATGCTCATTTAATCATTTTTTGTGAAGTCTATGCCTGTGCCACTGCTTTATCCAACTATTTAACGGAACTTGTGCTTTCCCTCCAAGCTAAAATGCCTAAAAAATCAAAAAGCTATTGTCACTCAAGAGACAAGAAAAGAGTTAAAATGTTATGTAATGAGTAGATGGTCACATTTGTAACTCCTACCACTTAGCAACAATGATGCGAATATGGAATTCATATGTATTACACATTATGGTATTGCATACTGATACATTTGCCCATTCTTTTATGAGGCCGGAGGACTCATAAATTAAATATTTTAATGATTATTTTCTATTTTGTTGCAGCTGACCACAGAAATTATGACAGTGACTGACTGACACGCCTTGATGATGCAAAATCATAATGTAATCCTGTCCTGAACAGAAAATAGTTTTTTGCGCTCTATTGTGCTTTTAATTATAATAGAAAAATTTTCCGCTGCCAGCAGCAGTTAAAAAATCATCGTCACAGGGGCCCCTGATGTTAAGCATGCCACTATTTTGTTGCAGACAAACAGCGATTGATAATATATAGTGCTGGTTGATGACTTAAGTACGCCAACTAATGAAGAATGAGAGACATTGTTGCTGCTGATGTTATGAAATGCTCATAAATGCTGTGTTTTATCACATTTTATTGTGACATTATTTTCTGCATTAAACGTAAACGTGCTATATGATTCTACACAAGTGTATGCTTTTTCCATTTGATTGTATTTGTATCAAGTATCTCGTCACTATAATGACCGGAACAAGGGACAAAGTGGAAATAAGGCAAGGAATGGATTGAATAATAATCGCAGAAAATATTGCGCAAAAGGTCGTCTGCGTCTAGTCGCAATTATTTTAGTACTGCGCATATCACATTAAGTCTTGTATTCGTACAAACGTAAAAAACATTGTTGACACATATTAGTTATAACTTGTAACATAGCGTTAGTGCGCTTGAAGGTAGGTATATTAGTGCACTTGCACTATACACGATATCTACGATACGGTATTTTATGGTGGTATTGTTTAGTAAATGCAGCAATATTCATCTTGGTTGTTTCAAATCAGAGTTCCCTGCAACACATCCGAGATTTTATGTCGTGTACGTGCTCGTATGTGTATTGTGCAATTCCACATAGGTAATGTAATATGCACATTTGCAAATTAACCAAGTAAAATAGCAGTCTTATACACGACGTTTGTTTGTGCCCCATGAGTTTGTGGATCTATGGGTTTCTATGAAAGTTTAACATTTTATGACTGCAGTTGTACATGTACCTTTTTTTATCAACCATTCCTTGATTTTATTTAAGCCCCCAAGACAAGTAGCGGGAACCAGTAGACAAATTGTGGTAAATTATGGGTAATAATGTTAGCTGACTATTTACTATGATAATTTGAAAATGCACAATACATTAAAATTAGAGTGTGACAGAGTACATACTACATACATGCTTATAATAGAAAAAAAGATCATGAAATAAGTAATCATGGTATATATCTGGGCTCTTCTCTACTTTTTGACATCTGATTTGAGTATGACTGCATAAAATGTAGGACTCGTGGGAGTTAGACCACAAGAGGATGAATATCTTGATGACTTATGGGAACGAAAAGGCTCTTCACTCCTCAGCACCATCACACATTAAACTTCTTTTCATGCCATTCACTATTTATTCATGATACAGATAACGGTAATTATACGCATACTTACATTTATCACCATGCTCATTGAAGAATAGAGCTCTAAAATAAAGTAAGTACCTACGAGTAGTCATCCAGTTGTGTGCGTCTCGATGTAAAAGCACGACTTTGAAGAAGGATAATTTGCGTACATTATAACAACATATTTCATTAGCTAGAAACTTTAGTTGCCTAAATTATATGGAGAACAGTACGATATAGTTTGATGATGGTGATGATGATGATATTTATGCATTAGCCACAACATGAACGATCAAAGCATATCGTATTGTTCAAAATATATCCTTTCCCTTTCTTTTAAGCACCCACGAAAAGTACGCTCATTTTTTATCTTTTATAAATATGAGCTATCATTATCATCATTATTCACGTTGTTTGTGACAACAGGAAGAAGCAAAGCAAAAGAAGGCAAACAATCATTATTATTGTTATTAAATAATGTTCCTGTAAAGACAATGAGGCCCATTCATGTATGCTACATGAAATTAGTGGCATTACATACTTATGCAATTACTAATGATAAGTCGAGCTCTATAGCAGCATGTCTTTACATTTTTTAAAGTTTCTATTGCATTCATTTTTATTGTGATTATACTCTTCCACCTGTGTATCGATTACTGATCGCTAGTCAGTAACTTTTATTCTAGCTTTTTGAACTCTGGAAATTTCTTAATGCGTAGCTAGGTTGCAAAATAGAAATCGTCAGTCATTTTTATATGCGGGTTGGCTCTGGGTTGTTTGCTAAAGTTTGTAAATCTGAAATTGACAAAATATGATTCCATGTCTACTTGACTTCCAAGCAGCAATAGCAGCTTGCTATAGATATAATTGATTTGAGATTCTATAAAATTTGTTGGTTTTAAAATCTCATATTATTCGACCTTGCATATTGCATTAAGAACTTTATGAGACAAGTTGAAACTAGCTCAATGTATTTATCAAATGTTGAATATATCACACCATCGATAAAACATAGCATAGCAACGCAGAATTTAGAAAAAATGTAAAATCTTCTAAAGATATGTAAGATCATAATATGCCATTGGTGGTGTACATGCACTATGTACAGAGGACTTGCTTTTTCATGATTTATATTGCACGTTTAGTAAGTAGCAACGAAAGCAAAGATGGTAAATCATCAATAGAATTAGTTTCTTGTAATAGTTATACATACGCTTATGTGTAGTGTCACTACAAGGTGGTAATAATCGCACTTTTTCAGTTTTTAGTAGTAAAAGATTTAAATTAGTAGGCCGACTCAGTGTAGCGTGTCATCTACATTCACTTCGATATCATTGTTGTCGTCAGGAGTAAATATAAACGTACACCATGCTAACGCTTCTTTATCATCCATTGTTACTGACTTTTGATGGTGGTGTGCATGCACTCATTCACCCCTTCTTTATCCTTCACAAAAACGTCCAATTTTACAGTTGTTATTTTTTCTCGTTTCGTTTTTTTTCTTTCAAATATTTACGTCCTGTGTACTAAGCACGATTTGTCATGGTTTTTCTCTCTTCGCTTCATAAAGTTAAAAACTACAATCATTAAATTTTCTTTGACCTGACAAAATAAGACTTCGTATTAGCTCCGGCTTTATACGCGGAACTGTTTTTTACACTCGAATATATTATGAGTCAGTGATCACACACACGTGTTTCCATTTATTTTATGACTTTCTCTATTTGCATCCTATATACTTTGTACATAAATCGTGGTCTTGTCTGGGCTCGATTAGCTCTTAATTATCATCAGACATATTTTAGGTGAATTGGCTTCTTGAAAAAAGTCTGTTTTACCTTTGATTAAGTGCTGCAGTGTTGGATTACACTTTACACTACTTCATGTTTGTGGAGTACAAGGATCGACAATGAAATCATTAATTATTCCACGTGTCGGCAACCTTTGAAGTAGTCTGAAAGTTCAGTATGCTACTGTAATTGTCGTTAGCCCGAAATAAATTAAACTCTCCCAGACGCTTAAGAAATTGCATCGCACAAAATACTACTTAATGAAATGCTCGCAAACATCCTGAATATTTAATTGAGTGAACTGTATCATCCTGCTAACTAATAACCAGATCACCTAATGACAACGCTAATTGTAAAAACTTGAAGTAGGAATGTATCACTTGAGTGTTTGTATAGGTACGTATATTATTTAGTGATTTGGTTGTATCGCATGTAAAACTCGTGCTTCCATACAATGGTTACATGACAACCATCTCAAATTTACTTGCTTACCACTCATCGCAACGATCGCTGTACGGAAGTATATAATGAATCCAACTTCAGGAAATTAATTGAAGAAAGCATTTTTCTTGATTATTATTTTTGAATGAAAGTGTGAATCATATGAACCAATAGATACAGGGCCTCTATAACAATAAGAGTGAGCCATTACGAACTCATTCTTGATGAGCACAGAAATTCATTATTAATTACTTTAAGTATTTCTGGTTTCAACTTTGGCGACTGTCATTAGTCATAGATTATATGTTGGGCTACAGAGCAGCTATGTATTTGCGATTTAAGATATATTGCTCATTTGCTCATTACGATTCTAATTTCTAGGTAGAATTCTACAAATCGCTATAATGCGACTGCAAACTATCATAGCATGTTTTAATTTACGTGTACATAGCTCAGACCCATTTAAAAAGACAAGACATTATCTATTGTCAGTCGGACAATGGAATTAGTTTTGATTTATTATTAACGACGAAGCCAGTTTTTAATTTTGTTGAAAACTACTAAAGTGGAGGTGACTGAATTCAATACAATCTATAATACTGCATAAGACTATATATACGTCTGCAAACGAATGCGACGAAGTAAAAATGCACATTATTATGATTTTATGATATTTGTAGATCGGGTAATAATTTGTTTAGTATTTTGGTTCGATGCAGACTCTATTTCTACACAAAACCATCAACCTTGATTTCAAGTTTTCACACTGTTCTCTTCGCCTTTCAACAATGTGGGCAATAATAGTGTGAACTATTTTCAATATTATGAGCATTTGCATTTGCTTTTATGTGGTCTTGACACGATTTGAATTGCGCTGATGAAAATGATGAGATGATATTAATTTTGTATTCGCATATCCACACTTTCATGATGACGTTCATGCTTTTTGTCACGAGTCACGATTCTGAATGGAGGATCCTGTAGAAAATATTTTTATCAAATAAACTTTTTAGAAGCCATCACAGATATTCATACTGTCACCGTGCATTAAACAAATCAAGAAAGTTATAAACGACTTTTTCAGCTGATCTTAATCAAGACATTGCAAAAATTAATTTAATGCGAGATTCCGACTGTAAATAGTAAGCGAAGAGAAATGGAGGTAGCGTAGCACAACGCTAATAAATGATGTGCAAGCATGCATGCATTTACTATTCAAGCAAAAAAATCACCATCAATCTAAATTTCATGATTTCATCGTCGTTATTTTGACTCTCGCAAATGAAGAGTCTTCCTTCATAAAAATCCTATTATTCCTGAACATAACTCTTTTAATAAGCCCGTATGCTATTCTTGTAATTAGCATTCATATTGATAAAAATCAGCAATTTTACTGCACTTGCTAACTTGCTACCTGTTGCTACGCTAGCTCATTCAAATATGTTTAGATTCAAACCTGACCCTTTCAGCGTTTCATCTCCTCCTCCTCTTTCCTCTCAAACGAAAGAAGTGGCGTGGAGAGCAAAGCACGAGCATCTCAAAATCTCAACTCAACTTTTAAACGTCTCGTTGTCAACGAAAAATACTTGGGGGTTCCGGTTCGCTCAAAATTCATATATCTTTTAGCTCATGGCAAAACAACCACGGAACAAAGACGAAGAAAAATGACGACAAGAAGTGTTGGTTTACAATTACCTACCTGGGATCTCATCCAAGGTGCATTGCATAGTCTTTATCGAAACAGAAGCTGCATCTTGAGAATGATTCTTTCTTTCTGATTAGCATGATGAAGTAGAGAAAGAAATAGGCTCTTCAATACGCATTAAGTGTTTTGCTTCATGTTGAATGACTTATTGCAATTTCGCCAATGAAGCCAATGAATTGAGGTACCGCATAAACCCTAAAAGTTTGAGTGTCACGTATATTCGTTATTGCATGGCCGTTAGAGTAGACCTATTGGCAACAAACGCATAGATAGCTGTGTAGTAAAATCTTAGATATATCTATCGACTGCTGTCATCATCTTTTGTTTATTTTCTTTGTGGTTCCTATTGATTACTATTCATTTATGATTCATGAAGACTGATTACCATAAATAAAAGATTGGTACATTACTCTTGTGTGTGTCATGCTTAAGCAGGGGAATGGCTTGACCCAATGGGTTTGTTGACTCAGTGTTAATAAATAATAAATAAATGGGAAGAGAAAAAATAATACTATGTAAGTAAGCCTTTCCTTCAATATGATTATGCTAATCACTTCAACACAGTCACGTAAAATATTATAAATCTGAGTTCTCAATAAGTACTTATTCCTGCAATAAGATTATGTCTATTTGATCATGCATTTTCTTCGGTATATGCTCTAATCGAGTAATACCTTGACTTAACGCAAAATTTAGTATGGGGTATGGAGTATGGAGGCTATATCGAATTGCATTGAATCAAAACCATATGAAAATTGGAAAGCAATTGAAAAGAAATGCAATAAAATATGCTTAAAAAGACTTTGGTGGTTGAAATCTGGAGGTGTTTTTACTCATTGTTGGTCAGACAAGATCAGTTTATCACGCTAGCCTTTCGTCTGAGTGTTAACTTTTCGAACAGACAATGAACAACAAAGCAATTGGAATTGACTGTATTTGAGCTCCATTCAAGCCACACATTGAGTAAGAGTTTACCTTTCTCCTGTTCAACAATTGTTTCAACCGATGACAAATTGCAGTTGAACCTGTCTCTGAACTGCTTCATCTCCTTCCTTTTATGTAAACACAATGAGAAGCTTATTTAAGAAGGCGGATGTCCTGGGTTTCCTTTGCTTCAATTACATTTCAATATTATGGTGGTATTACGTACAGCCTGTTATGAAATTTATAATGATTTATAAGCATTGAAATGGCAATGCAGCTTCATTAAAAGTCATAATATGCATGCATCATATTCGTTGTTAGTGCAACTCATGTATGTGACATGGTACAAATATTTGGCGATTGCACTAAAGCATTGACATCTCCAACCTATTGTATCTCTTAAAACTAGGATGGCTTATAAAATTTGTTTTGTCCCATTTGGGAATTGTGCACGCATGAGTCGTCTTTCGGTTAAGATTATCTTTTCCACCTGTGCTCTCACATGTAGTCGTATGAACAACAGTATTATAACCGCTTGAGAATGATTGATCGATTGAGGCATAAATTCTTTATTGGTATCATTAACCAAAATTGGAAAAATGATTTTTCTGATTTATTTTAGATTGGAGTTGTCGACAGGATCAGCGCACAATATTGGCTTCGTATATTGCAATGATGGCACGTTATTGATGATGATGCTTATTTATCGATTTGGTTTGGTTTAGGAATTTCTTGAAAATCTGATCATTATCCTCATTAGAGGCTGCTGAATGAGAAGTAAAAATTGCCAATTTAATAGAGACTCTCTTGCCATTGATGCAACAGAGTGGAATCAGATAAAGCACAAAATAGCAATAAAAAATATTGAATGTAGGTGATGACTGATGACTCGGATAGAATCACGCACCACAACAAACAAAAAAATGTGGACTTGAGCTACGTTGTGGTCAGCCACTATCATACTTTAATATTGTAATCCGTGACATGTCGATTCTGAAATATCTTTTTATGGGGGTTTTCTGATTTACATTATTGCTTCCCAATCCTCTAAATTGTGATGTTTGATGGGACGTGCTCAGGGAACGTGGCAAATTTATATTCCGCTTTATTATTACAACTTTTTGAACAGACGAACGACACAAGTCGATCATCATCTCATTTATTTTAATGTTATGCACCGCACCGCATCTTCTGATACGGAATTTTAGTCGATAAAAAATAACTTCAAACCTTTTTCTTGCACTTCTGGTTAGAAGGCGTGTAATCTGAATAAGGTTTTAAGGAATATAAGTACCTACATAACATATACATATATATCTCATCATTGTGCCTTCAACATTTTCACGGAAATTTTAAAAAAGAAAAAGATGTCAGATAAAAAACATATTTATGATACGACATGTATATCAGAATAATGTTTGCATTTTCCGCATAAAAATTACATTTAATAGCGATTAATGCAAGAATGCCATTTTTATTATTTTTTTATTCGAAACCCGAATTATGTATCTTTCACGATCATTTCAATGAAAAACTGTTAAGTGGCAGAACAAACGCATATGTAATATAACGGTATTGTGTCAGTGGCGTTCTTATGATCAACTCAATTATTTCTGTTAAAATCTGCAGCGTAACTTGTGAATAAGTGAACATGAAAGACATCAAGCAAGCCTTGATATCACATCCATAAAAATGTATGCGTAGTAATTGCAAAACATTGACATACCATAAAAATACCTGCAATTTAAACTTAACAACAAAAACAATGTGCCGCTTTCCATTGTCAATCAAAGCAACCATCTCCACCAATTCATATGTTGTGACAATCATGGCTTACCATAAACAATCATTTATTAAATGCGCAAAATAACTGAAACTCCATCGAGATAATAATGCGGGTTGTTATATAAGCCATTCAAAAGCATTCTGTAAAACATACCATAGATAAATAGCTCATAATTCTGTATATCACCAAATCCTTCCAATTAAGCATTATTTATTACCAAAATCATTTTATGTCCCGTTTTGAGTACTCAATTGCCAATACGAATATACCACACTATCTCGCTTCTCAACTCTTGTTTCTCTAATTGCAAGAGTCAGTGAAAGAAAATAATAATAGGCGAAGGATGCTTTTTAAAGCCTCTGCGTGTGCTATTGCCAACGATCATACTCACCATTATAATAAACAATCTGTTTGTAGTAACTCTGGCAATTCCCTTCTGTTTTATGCTCTTGTGAATTAATTGCTACGAAGCAGTACAACAACCAACAACAATGTGTGTGCTGATGAGCTTCCACTGAGCACTTCTAGCTATTCCCTTAAATCAAACAAACGAGATGCTATTCAAAGCTTCTGCACTATTCTCAATGCATTTTCCATCAAATAGTATACCTACCTGTGCACTATGTACAAAGGCACAATCAAATTAAATCAAGAGGAGTGATGATGAAAGATGAGAAGGAGTATATAGGAAGAAACCCCAAAAATTTGTGGTGTAGCATTTCAACGGAGAACATATTTATGAATGTATCACGTTGTGAACTTTCTCGTGTAAGTAGAAATTCACGCCTTTTACATTTTACACCTTTTGTGTGACTCTATTATTTATTTACTGACATATTATTATTATTATTTGTCTGTGCAAACAACATGCTACTAATAAAAAGAATTAATATAGTGTCATCGTAGAGCATACCACTGGTGAGTTATTTAGAAAAACGCCACTTAAGAATACTCTCCCCTTCACAATTTTACTGCATTTGGTAAATAAATGGGACTACTAGTAGAGGGGGATGAAAAAAACCGCAATTATTTCACGAGACAAAAATTTCAAAACCTGCAAAAATTGCAGTGATGATGATGCGAGCCATGTAGCTTGGTACACGATAACAGCGACGCGACGCTACCAAAGTACCAAAGAATGGGACAAAGAATATACCTAAGTAGAGGCGGATCGATTCATGTTGTAAGTCGAAAAAAGCAATAATCCTAAAGTGAATCTTTTTCTCACTTTCTGTTCTTTTGCCTCTTTACCTCAAACTCTTTAAAGGGGTTTAAAACAAATATCTATGAAACGTGCACACAGAACATAAAAATCCTCAAACAAGATTTTTTCGAGAAATTTGTGCATACTCATCATCATCCTTATCATCATCACCACCAATTTTTTGAATTCTCATACTGATATGTAATATATCATTAATATGGGAGAATGGCATGTTGAAGTGGAATGGGTTCCATTCATCCTTCAGATGATTTCTTTTTTGTAATAACAATGCCCAAAAAACTTGTACATGGGTAGTGGTGGCATATTATTCATTTTTTACGATTATTTGCTTATTTATCTGCACCCTCCACCACCACCACCATCCCAACTTGATCATCAGCAGCAGCAAAGAAAACATTGCTTCTGCCTGAGTTCTTGGACGCCGCACTCGACTGCTGAGACATTGCAGCACTTTTACTACTTCTTCGTTGTCATAAGTACATGACATGCATTTTTTATTTCTTTTTTTCGAGGGGATTGGATGATAATGATGATAAGCGTGTTTGACACGACGGAACAGTAAAATAAGTGTACACGATGATATGATGAGGAATGCATTTAAATTGTGCAGTTAAAAAGATATCCGACACTTGAGAACAAAAGCTTTATATGACATGATGATCATAATTCTCATCATTTATATTCACAGAATTTTTGTGGATTCATCAGCTTGACGGACGAATTAGCTGAAAGAATTCACCCGTTTACTACATTTTATTTGTTTGCTTGTTCTACTCGTGTGGAGGTAATTCACTTTTTTTGTCTCAGCTTGTATGGGAGAAAGGAAGGTCTTTTGTGCGTGTCTAATGCACACCCATGTCATGTTCTGACTAACGTTTCTGTCTATTGCATATTATTTATCATTATGCAAACAGCAATCATACTCCTGCACCAGGGTTTACGCCAGTCGCCAGCCAGATATTTCTCAAGATTTTCAAAACTTTCCTCCTCTACTAACGCTAACAAGTTGCAAATTAGTACAGAAGCACGTAGTACGTTGAATGTTGTGATGAAACAGTAATCGCGTAAGATGAAGGAGGCGAAAGCAAATAATTTGTTTAATAAAATTTGAATAATATTGATAAATGGCTCAAGAGATAGGGCAGGGACGTGGCGCTTGAATACATATGCAGCTAATGTGACAGTATCGTCGTAATCACTGCAAATTACGAAAAGAGATTTCAAAGATAATCCATAAGCGACGTATTGTCACACATCTCTAGCAAATTTTGCTTTTCTAATCTGTTGTTGCAGTATGCTAAACATTATTTGCTAATCGCTTGACGAGTATTCAGCGTTTTCTGACACGTTTTTTCAGTCTTGGTTGGTATGTACAATTGACAATAGTACAAGTTGTGTGCGATATGATCCATCATAATATGAAACCCAAAATCACTGTTTTTGACAATGATGATGTGGCATTTGAATTGACTGTATATGTGAATGAGTTTTTCAATGATGAGCTTTGACAATTGACCCATAAAGTTCACATCTTAAACTCAGTGTTTGAATTCATGTGTCAAGATACTAGCTTCAGATTATGAAATGATTGTTAAAGTATTGTCATTGTGGGTTTGATGGTTTAGATGTTAAACTCTTTACTATTTAGCATCGAAAATATCTCTAACTCAATTACTTATAATGAATTGAACGCTCGGAACTTTCATCATTATCATCTCAAACATTCATTAACAATAAAATTAAGAATGATAGATCACAAGTTAGGAGTGCATTAACGATGAATGTGTGTGCAATCATAAACACACGCCAATTTCACAATAAAAAATTAGAAGTGGGCAAGCAGACTTACTCTGCCTTCATTAGACGGTATTCCAATCTCAGCAAACTTTTAGTTTTAGTTTATTAAGATCGCCAAAACAACTGCACAGGGCAAATTAATTTTGTACTGCAGTATAAGCTGTTTGTGTCAAAGGAAGACAAACATAGTCATGCCACATCATCATAAGCTTAATAAGTTGCTATTTAAAAATCTGATAAGTAAAATACTGCATGTTTAGGTAATGTTGATTATGTAACCGAGTTTCCCCAGGAACACATAAAACCGTTATCTATAATGACGTAGTGAAAGGACTAGAATAAGGGAACAAATTCATCATTATCACTTGTCACTTGAGAATCTCATACTCATGTGAATTTCATGCAGCTACTCATAATATTTCACATATGAATAAAGCTTCCGTTTCGTTAAATGAAAATTCATCCAAATATGTAAATGTGTAATTAATCATTTTACAACATGCTATTTCTAGATGTCATTTTATGGAGGGGGATGATTCAAGGAAAATGGCAATCTTCTGTCGCTATCGATGATAGTTAAGAACAAGCTGAAAATGCTATAGCGTAGCGATCGCCCTTACACATCCCTTGATACATTTAACTAATGAAACACACTTTATGGTATAGAAAGGAACAATCTGTTGTGTCATCGGTAATAATAATATTATTATCTATCATCTTGGAAAGTATGTTTTAACCTGTTTTTGCTCGAGATATGTTAAAAATTAGCGAGTGTTTACTTCAAACACAAATTTATCCATGTCAAGGCTTGAGATTTTTGAATAAATTATCAGAAGTCTCAGTTGTGACATACTTTGAGCTTCCGTGCCTTGTAACAATAAAGGTTTTCTTCAAAATTTATTGCGTTTTAAGAGAAAAATGTGTTTCACGCTATCAAAGTGCATTCAACTGAAACTGCACTGTTTTGGGGTGAATATTATGATGGTGGCTTTTTAAACTTATGACAATTCGCTCATCTCCAATGCAACTTGTAGCATTCAGATTTATTAGTATTTTCAATCCCAAGACTCCTACATACGTCACGTAGAAAATTAATGTTGTGATCTTCAGTTTCTCTTGCTGCGGCAATTTTCTTGAAACTGTTGCATCCCAATTTCACCCCTTTGTTATTTTGCTAAGCCGGACATTAACACCATCTCGGGCGTCTAAAGATTGTATGTCTAGGCTGCCTGGAGCAGTTGTTATCATTATAGCTGGGGTGATTATTACTGCTACATTAAAATATCATTATGACTAAACTCATTATCGTCATTATTAAGCATCATTGAGCCTGTCATAAACAGCATGCATAGATACTCTACCATTCTTTGATTATTACCATTATTCTTCGACGGCTGCATTCAAAGGAAAAAATAATATTATGATCGTCTCTAGTACACCACCCACACCTAACTTGACCAAATACAGAACAGTGAACAGAATTGGCCATTTAGACGATCCATTACGGCACATCGAAACTGCTGCAAATCCACCATTTTATAGCCATTAGCCCATTCATGGAATATATTATGTTTAGAAATACCGTCCCCTTAAATGTTTTCAAAAGCTGTCGGTGTCCTCTTAAATGATGAAGTATATTCGACATAACCGAAAACACGAAACATTTTGAGAGAGTTTTGTTGTCGCAGTCAAAATCTTGGTACCATTATTTTGCTACAAGCAGGAGACTATGTTGACAATGTCCATTTTCTCCTAAACATTAACAAGTTTCTGTTGCTTGACCAGTGTACGGATTTAGTTGTTTTATTTTGCTTTCACGTTTAGCAATATTATTTATCTCAAATACTTCTGTTAAATTACAAAAGTACCTGATGCAAAGTATCAAAATTGAGGATGATTCCTAAATTTTGCAGTCGCCTCAAGTTGTCATGATTTCTCTGGTTAAAAAAACAATGTTGCTATACAATATTTTGACAAAATGTTAATATTTGAGCAACTTCCGACAAAAAACTCATAAATAAATATGCCCCAAATATTTTATGTGGGAAGATTCATCACAATTTCTAAAATATCTCAAATATTTTGTTATGCATGAGCAAATGAGGTCGCTTTACGTTTCATTTTCAATTTCCTAAAAACCGCAATGTAACCGAATTGCCAGTACAAATATAAGCAGACGTGTATGGGTAGTTGGTAGTTTGATATCATTCTTGTCACGCAATTTGTACTTTTTTCACTTTCAAACTGACCAAAATGTTTTTAAAATGCATACACATACTTGATACAGATTGAATTATTTTCGCGGTTAGCAGCGACCTACATAAATAAACACATGTACGTTAATTCACAATACATATCTTCACTTCACGCATACACGCACTGAATGTGAATGAAAGATTTTTGTATATTGCAGGAACCCTTTTTGAATTGCGTATTATTTTACGCATTCCTTGCAAAATACAACAAATCTGAGATTGCATTATTTCTACCAATTAAGGACGTTCTAATTCAATAATGAAGCAATGCAAACTCTCATTGCCATTGACAGCCTTTTTATTTTAAAGCTGCTGATCCTTTAAAAAATTTGCAAAATAATTCTTTACTCCTACTGGCCTGCATATAAAATAAGGCGTGTAGGAACATTTTTCTTCAGTCATTTACTACTCAAGGCTTAAAATGTTAGGGTTTTTCATTCGAAATCAGTCAACCAGTAAGTGGCCGTATCTTTGCAGCAAATTTGCATGGGTGGACCGTGTAGAAATTCTGTTGACAGTTTTCATTTGGACAAAACAGACAACTTCCGCTTCAACGCCAAGTAACTCGCACCTTGTGCTTTTGTTTCTTAATCTTTATCATCACAATCGCTACTGAAATACACAATGTACGCATTTTTCTAAGCAGGATGTTCTTATGTATAGATGCAGACTTGTATAAAATGTCCATGTGTATGTTAAAGAAAAATTTCAGATGAATATGTTATAGGTACCATGCCTCGTAAAAATACAAATCATGCTCACATGATCATGAATTCAAAATGTTAAATAACCTTTTATCGGTTTAAGTTAAATTTTTCAATTGCTCTTCTTCAGGATTTGGGGAAATCTGAGCTATAAATTGTGGAGAACAAGAATGTCAAAATTCGAGAAAATTTCTTTTTTTTTGCGATGCTTCATGAAATCAAATGAACGGGAACAGTGGTGACGACATGGTATTTTCTCGCTTGCTTGTGCCCTCCTTATTCCCACATTTTAAATGACCATTTGTTTATTTGTAAGAATATACCAATACACAATGCCAACTTATTCATTTAACTGAAACGCAGTTACATCACATTCATCTTTTTAACCCAACAGACGCCATAACATCCTTGTCATGTCACTTGATTAAAAATGGCAAGTTGAATGGTGCACAATAGCACCCACACAACAACATCATCATCTCCTGGGATCACTGTCTCCATTCAACACCTTCAATAATTGCTTGTGTGGACGATTCAATTCTTAGTTTGCAAATCAAGCTGTGAAGCCAATAAAATGATGGACAGTTTTGTCTATCCGTGAAGCTTTGAATGCAATGAAGAACTCTGCAAGCATCCAACCAAACAATAGCGACAATTTTCATTTGATTAGCTGTTCTTCAACCAGGTCTTAGAAGTTAAACGACAAAGATTCCAATCAAGAACTCTCTGAGAAGGATTGCATGCAAATCACCTCTACTTACTAAACATTTACAAAACTTAAACTTCAGAGCATACTTTGCTGGTGTGAAAGGAAGGTCAATAGGCAGATTATTGTGAAATTGACAAAATGATAGAAAAAGGGAAAAATCATTTTCTGACATGCCATTGTAAAACCTGCTGTTACAGTAAAACAAACTATTTGCATTAGTTACAGGATAGGGTGATTAGGTGATAAAAATCAACCAATTAGAAAGGATTGCGACAACAGGCGGCCACAAAATTCCATTAGGATAGACATGATAAAGGAGCCTAATTTATTTATTATTTATTTTCTTCAAAGTCTCCATAAACATGCATTCCGATTTGTAACCGTAACTTTTTGTTATCATGAATAGTTAAGCTGATTTGGAGGAGCTTAAATTTAAATACGTTACAAGAAACTGATTTGATAAGCGATACTTGTAATGCTACGTGGTTCGTTTGTTTTCTTGCATGTTGTTAATTACAATCAGTTTTTACTTTTTGAGCATTGGTATGATATATTTTATGATCTCCATTTACAGGACATTCCGTGTGGTTTTTACTTATTGTGGTCGGTTTCTCGATTCCCTTCTTATCTACTTGCGCGACAGTGCTTGTGCGTGTAAGATGGTGGGACTAACCACCTACATGCCTACATATTATTGTGTCGCAATGACACAAGTAGTCATAATGTACTTCATTACGTAAGAGATCTTCACCTTTCATATTTGTTTGTTAGTGCAGAGGTGAACATGCAAATTAACTGAATCAAACTTTAAAAAGCTTGACACCAATCCTAAACAAATGCTAATAGGAGATGTTACTAATTTGATCAAGATAAAGCTTCCGTGAAGTTTTTGAAGATTGCATATTATGCCGGCCGAGTGCGTACGTGTATGTCACTGATTTTAAAAATAGAATAGATTCTCTAAGCTTTCATTACAGACTGGCATTAACAAGAACTGACTAGTAAGGATAATGACTCTTGTAACAACTACAGTTAAAAGTTAACCACTTTCGCAATATGTTTTAACAACAGAATCGCCCAAGTTCCACGGTACCAACTGTTTACATCAGATATTAAGATTGATAGAAACAGCCAGCGATTCCTTATCAAACATAATAATCCTTCAAGATAATCCAGCCTTTAGCGGCATGGAAACAAATAAATAAATGATAATAAATTTTTACACTACATAGGTAACATAATTTATGATGTTCAATGTTCAAATAAACATTCATGTTTTGCTCTAATGTTTACAAAGGTTTACACGAAATTGGTATTTGTGGTCGCAATAATTTATGCAAAGATCCATGAAGTTAATAAAGCACGCAGGTGGAACTCAACATGGATTCACTATACTCTTGTTGTTTTTGAAGATATGATACGATGATGATGCTGATAACTAAATTAATTATATACACTCCAATATTCTTGAGGCTTTATAATTTCTACAATGCAAGCAAGTTTAGCAAGTCTTAGGGCTGAGACGCATTCAATATTTATTATTTGCACAAGAATCCTCTGGCAAGGTACGAACATGTAAATACATGTAACATGGAAATACATGGAAAAAATCATGTTTTTACATGATAATATTCACTGTCAGTTTTTACATGTTAAAACTAAATTCATGTAAAAAACAGAAAAATAGCTCAAAATACTATAATTTCATATACTAAACACTTCTAAAGTCCTCAGAATAACGTAAATAATATATATTAATAATTTGGAACTATTTCTGCAAGGTTTTAATGGTTTTTCCAAAATGTAAACAAAGCCATATAATTTCCAGGCTAATGTTAAAAAATAATTAATACATATTTCCATTTTTAGATGATTTTTTCCATATTTCCATGTAAAAATGGAAAAATTATTTATTTCCATGTAAAAAGGGGTACCTTGATATGAATACAAGAATAAAGAAATGTAATCGGCAAAAAAAATATGACATTTTTTTTCATTTCGTTTCACACGTTCGTGTAAAAGATTGGCATTACTCAAAAGTACTGTGCACAACAAAAATCTTCAGCAATATGCTTCGTGTGGAATTGGAATAGTATTTGTCATACTTACATACATTCAAAAATAATTAAAGTTTCAGTAAGTCAAAAATTCCTTGATTTTATTTAAAACCAATGCATTTACAGATGAGAAATAATAGTTCAAACTTATTTTAAATTGTTGAGAAAATATTATGAAAAAATGTTTTGATTTAGCGTTAAAAATAGAGTGGAAGGCAGTGAGTTTTACAAAATATAACATCCTTCTGCATTATTTCCAAGTACATATAAAGGAAGGAACCTTGAGTCTCTCAAACAAGATGGCGTCCTAGATTCCTCCAAACGCTAGCCATTTCAGTCGACGCCTGCAAATAAACCAAAATCAAAAAATCAAGTTAGTACTTTGGTAGTGAGCAAATAGAAAACATCGAAGAACGACGAGATAAGATTTAAAATGTAAAGCATACCTGGAAACCTCCTAAAAGACACAATGTCTTCAACTTGGGCATTTGCAGGAAGGCGAATTGGAATGCCAAGTCTGAAATGAAGGATCCTGATTCTCTAGGCGCAAAGCTGCATGAAGACGCGGACAGCTCAAGGTGCTCCAAATCTACAGATTCAAAATAATTTGTCAATATGATGTCACAAGCTACAGCTATCAAAAGAAACAGGAAAAAATGTGTACCTATTAAATTAACGATTGATGGGAGGCTGTTATTCTTGAGCTGGACACTTTGCCAAAACTCTGGAATTCTTCGCAGTCCACCCAAAACCTCCACGGGAATACCTGTGAGCAGGGAGTCCCACTCGTCACTACTTCCACACGAAGACTTATCCATGATGAACCGGAGTTTCTTAATTTGAGTCATTTCCAAAATTATTTGCTTAAGATCCCCCGTTTCAGTTGACTCTGCGAATTCCAAGCTCAGATCTCGTACGTTTGGGAAGCCGCTCTTGATTGAAGGAAGACGGCCCTGTCGACTCTCAACCAGGAACAAATCCAATTTCGTGATTTTCGGGAAGGGTGGGGAGTCAGTCCACTTTTTCAATTGGACCGTCGTTTGATTCCACAGATTTAAGGTCTGCAAGTTTGGAAGCAAGTGGGGGAGTGGAGGATGCTCCTCCTCCAGCTCAGCATATTTACTTCCAAAAGTAAACTTTTCCAGCTTTTCCATGAGAGGAATCCGCAACAAAGTACAAGGCTTCCGATCACCCAAGAGTTTTCGAGAACT
>JAQIXX010001907.1:0-28852 GCA_034700605.1 Willowsia nigromaculata | reverse complement strand
CTACGGAGGAAATCACAGTGATAGTGAGGACTCTTATACGAGCCGGACATCGAATAGATCCTACTTGTCAGAGTTCTCACCAACCAGTAGTAGAGGTCATAATTACACGGATGATGTGGAAGAGTTGCTTACAAAATGTGGGAGTGCCAAGTGGTCGGAGAGAAAGGAGGGATTATTGGGACTTCAGAGTTATCTAGCCCGTCATGGAATGCTGCCTCAAAAATATTTAAATAAAATAGGTGAGAGGATTTTTTAATATTTCTTCAATGCTGATTTACAAAGTCTATGGATTTGGTTACATGCTTTCTAAATGATTTTGCATTGCAGGTCAAACTTTCTGTCGAATTTTTATGGACGCCCACACGAAGGTTTTAAGTCTGTTTTTAGATGTGCTCCATGCTGTTCTATATAGGCATGCTAGGGATTTGATGGATTTCACCACAATTCTTTTGAATAGAGTGCTAACAAAACTGGGGTCGGATTTACTAACATCCGTCCACACGAAACTGATGAAGACATTAGAAATATTAATGTGAGTTGATATTTATAAAATGAATTCACATTTTAAATCGCTGAATTTTAATGACATGGTATTGTTAATTTTTATAGGGAAGAGATTCCAGCGGACATCCAGTTTTCAGCGGTAACCCACTACCTGTGTGATCCCACGCAAACGCCCAACTCTCGAAGTCGTGTTGCTGCCTTATGTCATATTTATAATTTGAGTGCTGTCACGATAGCTGTAAAAATGGACGAGCTGCAGGCCTTGGTAGAAAAGCTTTTAGACTGGTGCGGGGATACAAGATCCCACGAGCTGAGACGCATGTCTCAAAAAGTGTTTTATGCCTTGTATGATATGGCTGCCCCGCAAATGACCGTTGTCTTTGGTCAACTACCACCTCACAAGCAGGATCAAGCGAAACAGATTTTAACGAATCATGCTGGGGCAGCAGGAGCCGGTTCTGCCGAACATAGTCCGAATAAAGGCGGAGGAAATAATTATGATGACAGGCTGAATATTTCTGGGGGGTGGGGGTAGGTTCATTTGAAAATAATAATTGATGGTCATGGAATGGAAAATAATTGACTAATTTTTAATTGTGAAATTCTTTGTAGATCCATTCATTCGGATATTCAAGCGCTGAGCATCAATGACACAACAGACGGTAGCGGAGGTGGAGCACCACTGTTGACAGTGATGAGTCAGTTAGCTGCAGGAACCACCCTCCAAAAGTCTTCTACTCTGCCAGAGTTCCTAACCTCAATTAAAGAAACGCAAGATGATAAACTTATTGAACATCACAAGTAATTATGATAGTTGCACTGCATGATTAATTTTAACTGAACCTATTTGCAATACGAGGCTTACTACTATCGTTTTTTCTCTTTTTATTCTTTCAAGGGAAATTCTCAAGTTAATTTTCGATACGCTCAGCGACGTCTCCAAGCCAACGGACAAAGCAATGTGTTTCTTCTGTCTGGAGGAACTCTGTAGTCGCGCTGCGCTAGCCACTAGTTTGTCTCAATTCGCGGAGCTGATAATTGTCCGAGTGACTGATGTACAGACAGCGCAAATGGCGAGAGATGTGACGAAAGCAGCGGAAAACTGTGGGATGGCACTAGCAGTCAACTTTCCACCGGAAATTCTGGTCCGAGCCCTGTGTCCCATTGTACAGAACAAGGAGTTCCCTGTGAATCAGGTAGAAATAGAAAATGTAAACTAAAAAATGACCTGACACTAACTCTCCAGTACTCTGAAGACTACTAATATTTATAATTTTCATCCAACCGACAAATATATGCTAATATTAATAACTTTTTTTTGAAGATGGCCATAAAAATGCTGCAGAGGATGTGTGATGCTTGTGACATTGACAAATTGCGTGCGTTCCTACCTGACATAATGAACACGCTAATTCAAGCTTACGATCATCCCGACTCGGCGGTTAGGAAAGCTGCTGTTTTTGCCATGGTCGCCATTCATTTGAGGTAACTCAAATTAACCACTTGATTAACAATCAATTTTTAACATCTGGAATTAATGTTTTCAAATTGTGTATTTCCCCAGAATCGGATCCGACCTCCAGCCATATCTAAGCTCACTGAGCGGTTCAAAATTGAAACTCCTCCAACTCTACATTCAACGAGCCCAGCAAGGATCTAACTCTGGAAGCTGATTTTTTATCCTCAATAATAACCTACTCTACCATAATCAAACTAAAAGAATAATCATTCATCAATTACTGTGCTTCATTAAACTAAAATCCATCGACGACAACTACTTACTCTACTGCTACCACCACTTGATCGTACTATTTACTCTAGAGCTATAAACATTTAACTGTTAATTCTACTGTTATATGCCACCACCGCTTATTTATACATTATTATTATTATTACGATAGCAAAAATAGCTTGAACAATTTGTAGAGAAATTAACGATGTAACAGCTAGCTGTAAAAGTTTGCTATTAGAAGTCTAAAGTTATAGTAACTACACATAAGCCAAGCCCAACCCCGCGTTATATCCCCACGACAAGAAAAGTATAGAGCTCTTTTAGAAATACTTAAATTATTATAAACACAAGCAACTATCATAAACAATTACATGCAAAAAAATAATAATTACCTGTTGTCTTGTCTTAACGGTGATGATGATGATGAAGCGGATACGAAGATAAAGTGTGTGCCCAAGTGTGTCTTGTTCAATGAAAGGAGTTTTTTAACCAAACAGTCCAGCGCTAGCTAGCCTATATTTTTTCTTGTGACGTATTATTAATAATAATTAATTATTGTTAAATCTGTACAATTACCTGTTATGCTTATATATTGTTTCTGCATTGCGAAGAAAATGTATGGTTGTTCATTACAATTTTTAATCCGGATAGTTATAATAATATATTTTACTGTGAACAGTGTGTAATTAATTAATATATTATTGCTCTTTGTACATTATATAGCCTTTGTATTTTATGCATGTAATCACATTCACTTTCTCGCGCCAAGTTATGAAAATTTATTTAATACCTTTTTAACTTAATCAGTAATAATTATAACCTAGGTATATAATATTCAGTGTGTCAACAGTGAAACTGCATAATATTTAATTTTTCTGCATTTATTTGTTATAATTATTGTTTGTCTCGTGTCTTTTTTGTGTTGTTCTTGGGTTTTATAAGTGCCTATTTGGAATTTATGTTCTCGTCTTCGTCGTGTGTATTTAATTAATTGAAATGTTTAGGAATTTTTTAACGGAGGATGAGGAAGAAGAAAAGGAGAGAGAAAGGACGCACCGCTATTAATATATAATTATTATATCAGCTAAAAATAATGAAATCAAATGACTTTTAATTGTTCATTCCTCTTTTTGATGACATGAAAGAAAAATGAAAATAAACACAAAGCATAATAAAGAAATTAAAAATAACTTGAAAAAAAGAAACAAAAAATAATAACAAATAAAAACAGATTTCAAGCAAGAATTTTTAAATATTTGATTATCTTACTTTATTTGTTAATTAATTATTATAATTAATTCTAAGAAACATGCAATTAAAATTATAGCGTTAAGAACAAAGGCAGAAAGGGTTGGATCGCGAATTATAAAAGTTATTGTATCACAATGCCCCAGAGATCCGGCGCGGTTACTACCTCTTTGTGAACCAAATCCAAATTTTTTGTCGTCGAGTGCTTTTGGGATGGAGTCATACGACCACAACAACAAAAACAAACAAGTCGAAGGCAACGCAAGCGAGAGAAAAAGGGGTAAAGTGAAGCTCTCCAGCAATTTCTAGATGGATTCCATGGTGATTCATTTTTGAAAGAGAAAAGCCATTAGATTTATTGATTAACAAGTTTGGAGATTGATATTCAGTCTAAACAGCTGGTTGACAATTAAGTCTGGTTGAGGTTTCTGTTAGAAAAGAGGAGGAAATATTTGCCGGATTTTTTGTCAGATGTGGGGGTAGAGAGAGTGAAAATTGAGTGAAGGTCATTGAAACCATTTAGAGGTCATTGGAGGGATTCAGCGGAGGGGAAGGAGGGTTGTTAATTTTGTCGTGTGAAAGTGTTGCGGGTTTTTCAGTATTTCGAATGAAAATGGACGGGATTAATGAGGATGGAGGGGAGGATCGGGATCAGGGGGAGGCAAGCAATCCGGATGATGGAGGAGACACGCATTTGGAAGATGTTCAAAAGAAAACGGGTGTCAGTGAGGGTGAGCGATTTGGCTGTCATCAGCTGGTAGAATTAATGCTCAATAATAACTTTAAATCTTTAGATAATTAGGGATTAATGTTGTATTTTCGATCTTAACAGAGGAGAAGATGGAGGAGGAAATTAAAATTGAGAATGGAGGTGGCGAGGAGAACCATGAAGATATTTCGAAACATAATTCCCAGCCCCTTTACCACAGGCAAATTCATCCACATCAGAACGTCCTCACCAGTCAAAATCAAAATTACCAACACCGAACTATTGAAGGTGGTAATAATAAATTAAGTTAAGCAATTTCAGATAGATTTTTTTAATTTCCAAACTCTAATGAAGTGCCTTTTTTGAACGATTTAGGGACAAATCCGTTATCTACGACAAACGGAAATTCAATGCCAGGTGCAAGCCCCCGAACCAGAAGAAGCAGTAGCAGTACAACAGCTGCCAGTAGTTCAACTCCGACTCCTCAACAGCAACAAGGTAGCGTCAGTGACGACGGAGAACCCCAATTACTGGAGATTGGAGAAAATTATCTTGTGAAAAGGAACGATAATCAGTGGTGTAAGTAGGCAGACCGATATCTTCAAGTTTGAAGCCTGTAAACTTAATGTATCCCCGTTTATTAATGTTTTGTGTATTTATGAATATTTTAGATCCTGCTGAAATCATCCAGCGCCGACCTGTGGAGGATGGGAAATTGGCTGGGAGTGGAGAGTACGAGTATTATATTCATTATGAAAACTACAACAGGAGATTGGACGAGTGGGTACCGAGGAGCAGAATAATGAGTGCAAAACAAGCAGCCAATAGTCAATCTCTAGGCAACAATTCCATAATCCTCTCTACTGCCATCATTCCAGAAAGCGCTTCCAATGCAAATCTCAACAATGAGAACAGGAAAGTAACAAGAAATCAGAAGAGAAAACATGACGAAATTAATCATGTACAGAAGGCGATAGAGGAGATGGATCCTACCACTGCGGCATTAGAAAGGGAGCATGAAGCAATTACCAAAGTATAATGTTCATCATTCAACTTTTTTCTCTATCTGATTTACAAAATTTCAAGGTTATTAATGTTTTTTTTTCTGAATCTGTTTGTTAGGTAAAATACATCGATAAAATTCAATTCGGAAAGTATGAAATCGACACATGGTACTTTTCGCCGTATCCAGAGGAGTATGGTCGAGTCAGCAAATTGTTCATTTGTGAGTTTTGTCTGAAGTATACGAATTCCAAAAAGTCCTTCAAAAACCACTGGGATAACTGCCCTTATCATCAACCACCTAGTAAAGAAATCTATCGAAAGGTATGTATTTTCTACGAATGAATATAATTTGGCGAAGCATCTTAAAAGTCGAAATTCTAAATAATCTAATTTTTGTGTGTAGGGAACGATATCGATCTGGGAAATTGATGGGAAGGAGCACAAAACATATTGCCAGAATCTCTGTTTACTCGCCAAACTGTTCCTGGATCACAAAACCTTGTACTTTGACGTGGACCCGTTTCTCTTTTACGTCCTCTGTGAGGTGGATCAACAGGGTGCCCACATTGTCGGCTATTTTTCCAAGGAGAAGGAAAGTCCCGATGGGAATAATGTCGCTTGTATATTGACCCTCCCCCCACATCAAAGAAAAGGATACGGGAAACTTCTCATTGCATTTAGCTACGAACTGTCGAAATTGGAGCAGACGGTGGGGTCTCCTGAAAAGCCGCTGTCCGATTTAGGTACTATTTCATGCTCGACGTTTGCCTCCTCTTCAATCCAAAGTCACTTTTATATCAAAATTAAACATACTTTTGAATTCCAGGAAAACTCTCATATCGCTCATATTGGAGTTGGGTCCTTCTCGAAATCCTCCGTGACTACTGTGGGACCGTCACCATCAAAGACCTCTCTCTGATGACCTCCATCACCCAGTCTGATATCATATCCACCCTGCAGGCCCTCAACATGGTGAAATACTGGAAAGGCCAACATGTGATTTGCGTCACCTCCAAAATCGTGGAGGAGCACATGCACAAAAGTGGACTGAAAAGGCCGAGGCTTGTGGTGGATCCATCATGTTTAAAATGGACTCCACCAAAGAAAAACTCTTACAAGAGGAAGTAGTAGTTTTATTCTTTTAGCTTTTATATAATAGTTCTCTCTTCATAATTATCTTTAGAAAATCTGAATAATTAAATGTATATATAACTCTTATAAGAATTATACGGAAAATGAAGCATAAATATTGTACACTATACTGTTTACTTACACGCCTAGTAATATTCCATAATATAGTACTCTAGTAAGAAGTAAAGCTTTTTTTGTTATTTTAAAATTCATCTTCACAGATCTCAAACAAACAAATATATATCCAGATTAAGAAGGATAAACTTTCTTAACTATTAAAAAATGAAACGTAAAAAAATAAAGCAACTGAAAATAATCAGAAGGAAAGAAACCGGTTTAAAAATATTTTATTTTCGAACATTCATCCATCCACCTTAGCTGACTAACTTTTCATATTAATATTTTGCTCTTATTTGCTGAGTACGACGATATTAAAGACCATAGTAAAGAGTAACGATGGTGGTGCCAAACTTGTGATTTGTGAGTTGTAAGATTATAAGCTACGTAGTATTTGTAAAAAATTCCTTGTTCAGCTACCCCCACCCATTCCCCCAGGTTGGAAAACGGGTTTTCCCGAACAAATCTCCAATAAACGCAATAAAATCTTTACAACTAGTGGAGTCATAAGGAAGACAAAAAACAATCTCAAGGAAAGGAAAACTTTTAATCTAAAAAACTGCAGCGGCGCAGCCCAGGTGAAAGCAAACTCCATGATGATGATGATGCGAGTGAGCGTTTCTCTGGCTTTCATCAATCACCATGCCACACCAACAACACCAGAGAGAAGAGAGAAAAGTCTTCATTCACAGAGATTCATTTCATCCCCACCTCTCACCATCCTCATCCTCTTCCTCCTCCTCCTTCACCTCATCTCACTTGAAAGGAAAAAAAGATTAGAGAAAAGTTGCATAAAATTACATTCTTTTTTTCAAAGATTATAATTGTCATAATTATTAAAAAATGTTTTAAATAAAAGGCAGCACGAGGACACAATTATGAACCCAGATGGGCACAGTGATTTTTTTGGAGATGCATATATTTTTATTCCAATCCATATATATTCAAGTGTTTTTATATGACATGAATGACATTTTATATGACATTATGTATGACCACTCTCCAGATCAACTCCATTTTTATATATAAAGTAATTTCTATATGTATTTTTTGTTGTATGTAGTAGAGGTTATATTAGAAATAATATTAATGTATGAAATCATTTTTAATAACATGTGTGTGTAAGTAACATTCACGAGTAATAAACTCATCTCAACAAGTCTCTAATTTGAATGTACAGTACAGCAGGTATGTACGTAGTGGTGGTTACACAGGTAAAATATTTTTATAGATTCCATGATCATGAAGTTGCTAATTAGTAGTGGTTTCTTAAAATTTTACAACATGGAACTTCCAGAGTAGTGTGTCTTATATGCTTGCTCGTCGTCACTCCACTAGCCATTATGAATTCCCGTTTCATTCATGATCTTTTTTCATGACAGCAATAATTTTACCTATACCTTATAGACACTATGAGTGACAATTTTCCTAACTACTATTTCATATCATAGCCTTTTACATATTTTCTATATAGGTAAGTAATTACACAAAACAATGCATCAACACCTTTTCATATAGTTTATGGTGGTGATAGTAAAAGTAACAATGTGTGCAAATGCATTATATATTTTACCTATATTTTTTCCAAGTTATTATGTCTACTAAACAACTAATGTAGTTTTCTTACAACTTAGCCAACAGTCCATTTTATAACTTCCCTTCATGAAATGCATCATGCCCCTTTGCAATTATCTATCTTTTCATATACTTATATACAGTTACCTTAGTTAACTACTTAAACTTGTTTCATACCAATTTATATGTAACTATACCACGGAGTAGAGTAGCAGAGCTAGAGCTAAAAAGATGTAAACCCAACAACATATTTGGTAGACATGCTTTTTAATTAGGTATACTAATTAACATTTCATGAGTAGCAATTTGATGTTACCGTTGATCATACAAGATGAAAAGATGAATGACTCATGAGAGAAGCCAATCAGAAAAGAACAATGGCTTGGCTTATAAAGTAAGAATTCCTATATGTACCTATCATTATGTAATTTATAATGTACGTAAACAATAATTTTATGCTTAATGCTTACAGAATGCTAAGTAAAGATACATAACAATGATGATTAACAATTCTTTTTAGTTTCTTTAAAAAACATGGTATGAATTTCTTTTTTTTACTACAATAATCAAGTATATGTTTTGTATGTAATATTCATATAAGTAATATGTGTATACCATAAAAATTGATAAAATCTTCTACAGACAGAAGGACAAAAAAACAACAAAAAACAGAAAGCAAATTATAGAGAAAAAATAACATAAACAATGATGACGACAAAATGAATCTAGCCTGCAGATAAAGTAGTGCGCATTACAATGCATCAGTTTTTTAACATAATGACATGAAAATGACCATTTTGTTTACCTACTTTGTATATATTTTTCTTAAATATATATATTTATAATATATAAACATTTACTTTTCATCAGTTCCCTTAATGATTAAGTAATAATGTAACAAAAAAAAAACAAATAAATCTTAAACTTTTTGAAGGAAATGAAATATTTTTTAAGGCTCGTTATCTCGAGCAAAGATGACAGATGTATGACAGAGATGTGACAGAGATGACAAATTAAATGACAATTTTTATAAATCTATAGAGATGTACAGTTTCTTAAACATGTTGTGATAGAGCAATTTAAATTTATAGAGATGTATCATGTAGTAAAGAAGTAGTAGTTTAAGTAAGAAGTACACAATGATAACCTTTTTTCTATAATTAATAATTAATTATAATAAGATGAGAGATGACATCCTTTTTTTTCTCTTTTCAAAGATGATCATGATGTATATGTGGAAAACAAAATCTCAGTTAATATATATACTTTAAGTTTTACATGTTATCATGCTCCTTCTCATTATCAATGTTAACAGTTTCTCTCAAATTCATCGAAGATTCTTCCAAAATGCCAGATTCAGATGCGCCTGCTTCCTGGTTCAATCATCAAAATCGCCTCTGCACATGGAAAAACGAAAAAAGTACAAGAAAAAATGAATACTTTTTTGTATGAATTTAAAAGAAAAAAAAACAATGACCGATTTGATTCATGATAGATGAGACATGACATGATATGAAGATTGTTTTCCATCTCTGTACACACTTACTTTTCTACGATCACATTTCTATGATAACTTTTTTTTGTTCGTGAGTTGTCCAGAGAAAAGGAAACAACACAAAAAAATTAAATACGCATACAAAGAATCACATATACTTCCGAAGAACAAAATAATTATAAGAAACAATCGCTCTCTCTCTCCAACATTTAGCTTTTTTAATACACTACGGTACACAAACAAAAAAACAAACAAGCTGTATATATCATTACCAATAATATAATTACTGTCTGGAAGATTATTATTTTTTGTATATAAAATTGTTCTAACACTAGAGCATTCATAATAATAATTATATATTTTTACAGTTACTACAAAACAAAAGGTTAAAATGTCAGTACTATTGTTCCTTTCTGTATGTTTTTCAAGGTAGGTGGTGGTATATATATACTTTCTCATAATAATGATTCATTTCCGAACAAGAAATATATGACTACTATCTTTTATGACAGGGTAGTGCATATTATTATTAATATTTCGCTATGACTATCTTATCCATTCGTCTTATCTTTCGATATCGCCAGATGCTTCATAATGTGACGACACCAAAGAGGAAAAAATTAATTAAAATGACAGCAGGGGTAAAAAAAACCAAGCAAGTTTTTTTTGTCAAAACACAGTCTATTGGAAAAACGAAGAAGAGTGTGGCTGTCTCCAGTCCTGAATTTATAAGATGGACAACAACAACAAGAGTACGAAAATATTACCATTTTTTGTATATCATATCATGCCTTCTTTCTCTACACACCAGTATGATTAATATGTAGGTATGTAATTATGATTATAAATTAAATGAGTAAGTTTATGTAAATGGAGGAGCACAGCCATAAATATGACTCACCTTGACATCATTGCCAGAGTCGTTCTTTCCAAAACCCCCACCAAGATTTGCGTTCATGCCTCCACCAGTACCACCTCCCCCTCCCATGCCACTCATGTAACCAGAGTCGTAGCCACTGTTAAGAAGGATGTCATCAAAATATATGCATGCATAATCATGAACAATGAATTTGATTAAATATTATGTCTCTTTTTAAAATGCCTTGTGTATGGTTAAAAACCGTATAAAATTGCGGATAATTAAAAAAACGTGTAACGTAATAATAAAAACTAAAAACAAGTCTGCTTTGTACAAAGTTATAAAAAGATTATTAAAATGACCTAATTAAAATGAATGAGTCATCTTTTTTGTCTCTAGAGTTATCAGTTATCTTTTAAGACTTTTCATCATGAATGGATGATATTATGAAAAAATCTAATACAAATGTGTGTGTTTTAGTTAAATGTAAGAGTATTTGTTGAGGGGATGCGATGTAAAAGTTTTTTATGATTTTTGAAATTGAAATATTAAAAAAAAAAAAAGTTTACTGTCGCGTCAGCTCAACCGTTTTGATTTTTTTATGATGAAAGCTACCTGCCATTATCGTACCCTCGGGCTGATGAGCTTTGCTGCATTGTTTTCATGAACATGCCCATGGTGTTGTTCCAGCCATCCATGCTACCACCACCACCACCTCCTCCCATGTTGCCCATGCCCATGTTACCCATGCCGCCTGACACAGCGTCCGCACCCATTGTGTTGAATGGGTTCATTTGTTGTTGGAGCTGTGGTGAGTTAAAGACGGAAATATTACCAGGCTTCAGTACACCGTATGAAGCCAACAAGTTGCTCGCCGCGATGATCTCCTGAATCGCCTTGGGTGGGAAGCCAACGTTCAGCAAGTATGCCTTCATTCCTTCAATCATGTGGGGTGGGGGAGTGTGTCCGTTGGAAATTGGGGGTCCAGCAAAGGTACACCAGAAGTGAACTTGTGGAGGATAGCCGGAAGTAGTGTTGAATGCTGGAGCATTTTGTTGAGGGCCACCTGCATTGGGGCCAGAGTTTCCGCGGTCGGCACCGCCACCGCCGCCACCACCTCCAGTATTGTTTCCTCGGTTCCAATTCCTTCCACCACCTAGATCAACACAACAAAGATTCACATTTTTAGCATTCATTTAAATTAAAATTCTCACAAAACATACCCATGTTTATAAAAGTGTAGGGAAAAATTGTTATTTACTTGAGTCCCTACCTCGGCCACCTCCTCCATATCCCTTGTTATCATCTCCGTAATCTTCAGAGTACTCTTCACGGTTGTTAGAATGACCACCGCTACTTGAGTAGTTGATGGTTAAACAAGATGAGCTTTGTGGATCACCCTTGATAATTTCCAGAATTAACCTCAGAGCCTTCTCGATATTCTCCGGATCACCTGGAAACAAAAAATTAACAAAATTCATGTTAAAACCACTCATGGAAAAAATCTTAATTAAAATTAATTAGTTGAGCGCAATCATCTTACTTTCATTATTTTGTATCGTCACAACGCGTTCATTCGTTGGGAGCTGCTCATTCTTTTGGGTAAGATTAATGTGACAGTTGGATTCCTCCTGTATGCTCTTCACACGAGAACCTCCCTTGCCAATAATTAAGCCAGCAGTAGCTTGTGGCACAATTAGCGACAACTGCAAAACCACCATTAACATTAATTTAGTACTCATTCACCCTTCAAGTTCAAAAGCAACACAAAATATTAAAACTGCTTATCGTTTTAATGAAACTCACCTCCTTATCCGACACATTTTTCGGTCTGGGATTCTTAGGGAAGAGGTCAGAAGGGGACGTCATTCTTTTAAAAATCACCATTGTCGCAGCCAGAACATTGGAAACCTTTCCTGACATAATCGCAACTCGGTTGTCCGTTCCTACAAACAAATAAAAAAATAAAAACCGGTCAATAAATTTCCCACACAGCGCACAGCTGAGGTTTGAATTACTATATGTCTCCAATATTAACCGCTCTTTACCTGGGAAAACATCGTTAGCTTTGCTCATCCGGATGTGGACACTATATTCTTTCTGCAGATCAGATATGTTCTGACCTCCTTTTCCAATAACAGATCCAGCAGTCGCCTGCGGGACCATAAACTTCAAATACACCGCATCCGGATCTGTCAAAATAAAAAATCACCCATTTCCAACATTATTTCAGCACTTTACAATACAAAAACCACAACCTAACTGTATGACCAAACTACCGAAATAATTGATCATTAAACTTAACTGCAATTTGCATTGCGTCATTCATTACATTTCGAAACACTCATAAATACATCATACTATATACACTACCAGCTTATTACACCTTCACGCACAGTACAAGTACCTAATTGCTACCCTCCCTCCAAAAAAAAATTATATACACAAAACAACCCAAATATTCCACCACAACATCATTAACCCCATTAAAATCCCCCATCCACCTCCCCCACCCCCCAAAATATTTCCACCACCACCACCTCAACAAACTTACCATTATGAAAATTCGACTTTTTTTGCGGACTCCCCGAGTAGTCTCCATCATTAGGTCTCTTCTTCCCTTGACCTCCTCCCTGCTCATGACCGCCGTCATCATTCCCTTCCATTTTCATTCGAAAAACTTTACACTTAAAAATTAACACAGGTAACTCCGAAACAATTAAACTATCTCAATTTTATCCCACACACACCTTCACAAAAATTTCACACTATCAACTTTTCAGACTATTTAATTCCTGACTATCAATTACTCTGCATAGATCCAATAACTCCCTCCCAACTACCTTAACTCTACTACCCCTCTAGTTACAAAAATACTGATTAATTAACTGACAACTTTTTTTTCTCGTCTTGTTGACGTTTCCAATGTCAACAAAGTCAGGTGACAGTCAGTGGACAACCTTAACCTTTCCACTTGGTCTCTGTCCCTCTCCTCAGCTCTCCTTCGTCAACCCAAAAAAAATTAGCCTATGATTTGAACTACTCCTATTTTTAATTACTACTTGAGTTGATTATAATTAAAATGTCAACCTGATAGAGAGAGAGGAAAAAATAGACAAGAGGAGTTTAATGTGGGCTTACAGAGCTCTCAAGCATTCTTTTTAGAGCCGACTGTCTTCTATCCATTCATTTTACATTGCTGGGAAGGAAAGATGACGGCGGCGGTGTGAGGATGATGACGATAAAAAAAAGACCGACGCGGCGACTTGGATGAAGAGAGCTTGGCCACTCGTTTCCCACAAAATACACTGCGAGGATTTCGGCGTGGGGGAGAGAGAGAGAGACGCTAGGCGAGGGAGATAGCACGCCGTAAAAGAGATGCGTAGTTTGGGGATATGGAGAGGAGTTTTGGGCGAGCTGAGATTTAGTTGAGGGGAGAAGAAAAAGAGGCGGGCGCGAGGCTAGATAGCGGCTGGATAGAGTGGCGTGCCGGCTTTGTGGATGAGTAACGTGGGACGGTATGGGAGATGTGTGGAGAGGAATGGGAGAAGGTGACGCGTCAAATGAGAGAGAAGAGTAGGAGAATGAGAGGTAGGTGACTTATGCATAAAGGAAGGGGCTGTGTTTTCTAGATGATGGGGAATTGTGGAGGAGATAAAGGGGAAATTGGGGGTGTAGTGGGTGGGATGGAGAAAGACTTGTGGTATGGATGATTCCATGTTGAAGAATGCGCTTTTTTAGGGAAAGGGTTAAGTTGAGATTTTGTGGAAGGTAGAGAGAAGAAGTGTACGTTGGGGATTCCGGGTATTTTTTAGAGAGTGGAGAGCTTGTGCTTGTTTTTTGGTGTGTGGAGAAGATGACAAGAAGAAGAGGAGATGAGAATGAGATGAAAGATTCCGAATGATTGTTGTTCGCTGGTGGACGGATGGGATCTGATATGTACGTTAAGTATGTGTGGAAAAAAAGTGGAGCACAGAGGTTTCTACGGGGGATTTGCAATGGAAGAAGAAGTCTTTTCTGTGCTGCTAATAAAATTCCAAGTCTGCAAGTCTGAATAGAATGCTGTACTTGGACTTCTTTTTAGAATGAAGGTTTTTTACGGTAGACAGCTTTTTTATCATTCATTGTCGTATCGTAGACCTCTTGGGAATGGTAGCCACATTTTGCGATGCGATGTTGAGCTTGCTTCACTAGACATTGCCCTTTTCTGTGTGTGTTGAAGGAAACCAAAGTAAATGTCACAAGTCAGAGGCAGAACTCACGAGAGTTGTCAAATAGGGGAAATGTTTAATGGGGCAAAATGATACATCGCGAATGACATACAACATGAATGAACTTTAGTTTTGGACAATGTAGCTTGACAATAATGGGATATATATTTAAAAACTCCAATGAATTATTGATAAGAGTAGCTCTGTTGATTTTGGTTCCATTGTTTTCTCTCCATTCCGAACTCAATCTATTGCATACATATCTATCTGTGTAATTCGTGTATCTATCTATTCTCTTGTATCATGTAGGAATCTCTCTATGCAAGTTTTGCATCTTGAATCTCCAAACTGGAGAAAAATTAGGAATCTAGAATCCTAATTCTTTGTCAGTTCGGAAAGAATTTTTTATTGTCACAGAAACGGGCATTATACTGATTAATTAAAGGTTGTTAATAATGGCTTTTAGCAGTCTGTAAATACATTAGATTATCTAGCTGTATTCAATTTAAAATGCAATGGACTTCTTTTCATTCTTTCAAACTTTCATTTCATGGGGCATCTTGCTACATAAACTCTAGGTTCTCAGCAAACAATAATGGCTTAAAACTTGATAGTTTAACACTTGACACTGGTAAATTTTGAAGTGGTCTGACCAATTTTTATTCTCTCATTGTAAGATAATGACAAATTTATGCTTGAAAATTCAATGGTTGCTAAATCTGGTTGATGAACTAAAACTTTATATTTATTCAACTTGAGCTCAAGATGATTAACAATATATATTTGTGAATAAACCAATGGTTATGTTATTCGAGCAGAGCTCATATCTCCATGAACTGTTATCAGTTGATGACTGATTATTTCAGACCGTTCATCTTCTCGCATGGTCGCATGCAATAAAAAACAAACAAAAAATCTCGCACATTTCGAGGTTTCCTGTAAGTACAAATTCACGAACAATTTTCCAAAAAACCTCAAAACTTGATTTGCTTGGATTTACCGATTTCGTCTTATCATATCTTTACTGATGCTCCTATGAAAAAGATTGTATGCACACAATTGAAGTGGAGCGATTTGGTAGACAAAGCGTAAATCGCTCACAAGTTTAGTAGCTAAATTAAACTAAAGCTATTTGTGCAAAAAGATTGACCATTTCATTTAATGTATTAATCCTTTCCCGCATCCACCAGTATTTTATTCCCTATCCGTTACCGGATACCGTATGGATGTATATGGTAAAACGGATTTGACACAATACATTAGCCTACTTTGAAAGTAATCATATTACAGTAGATTAGAAAAGTACAATCCATTAAATATTTTCTCGTTGAAAAATACTTATTTAACCTCTTTTTAATACCTTAGAGCTATAGAGTAAAAACAGGAATCCTTTTTCTAAGGCAAAATAAATAATTTTTAAAGGGAATTAGCAATGGATGAACTGGAAAGGAATGCTCTTGATGCTGTACAACCAGACCTTCTTAGACTAATACAATGCACACCAGAATTACTTTCGAGATTTAAACATTTACTCACAGAATCTGACATTTCATATTTAGAATGTAAAGTAAGTTTAAGATCAAAGTAAGATCAAAATTCTTAATTGTTCAATGAGACTTGGGCGTGATCATTACTACACATTTAAAAAATTTTATACCGTTGTAGAAATACGAAGGACCAGCAACCCAGGTCAGCGAGCTTTTAAAACTTTTAAGAATGCGAGTGGATGGCTATGACGCACTGTGTAACGCGCTTGAAAAAACCAAGCAGACAGGAGCCCTTCAGATTTTAATCAAAGAATTACCTCCAAGTAAAAACACTACGGGAGAATTACGGTGTGAAACTACTTCCGCAAGTAGTATATCGACAGCACTGATAGTTGGTAACAAAGGTTTGTGTGCAATTGCCTATTAATATGTGATTTTTTGTTAGAAATGACGGATTAAGGGTTTGGAATCACAATGAGTTTTCCTAATTTTTTAGGCTGTACTTTCAAAAATGTTATCGACGCGGTTGAAGATTCCCCTGGATACGAATCCATTCTTTCACAGAAATGGCGGAGGGTTGCAGGGAAACTTGAAATCAAGGATGGAGAAATTATTAAGTTCAGTAGAGATATTCAATCCGGCATGAAAGATCCCATTGACGTGATGTTGGATATGCTTCAACTTTGGCGAAGTGCAAATTCGGATAATGCAACATTGGATGCACTCTGCAATGCATTTGAGAAAGCTGATTGCAAGGATATTGCTGGTTGGTTAAGTATTTAAAGAATTACAATTTTTTGGTTGTTCATATTACAACTTTATACATTATGTTTTAAATTTTACTTCTTAGATTCCGTGAGAAAATTGTCGCGTTAATGAGGATAAATTTGAATAAAAACCTTGTGAAAGTTTTGTTTTATGGAGTAATGAAAGTGTATTATATAGTGACATTCAATTTGAAAATAGTAAAAGTGGAGCAGTAATGGTTCTTTACAATGTACAACGTTTTTTTAACTCAATAACTTGCATCAACTTCATTTGTTTTTTGGGTTTTGATTATTTAGTACTAAACATTATTAGCCAAAACCAAATAGTAGACTTGATAAATGCAACGGAAAGAACAACCTGTTACGCTATTGAATGAAACTATGCTAGTTGTTGTAAATCATTTTATAAAGTATTTCATAAAAATATACATATTTATCTCAAATTTAAGTTGTTATGTCTTATGATTGGGTTTCATTTTAGTAATATAGTTTTTATAAGAATATTTGAAAGAAATGTAATATATAAAATAATAAAGCATGTCTAAACAATTACATTTAAACCTTTTAACGAATATTAAAAGGCAAAATGGAGAAATTAGCAATGCAACAAAATAGAACCTAGCATATATTTAATCTTAGCACACGCTAAGTATGTGTAATATATGTAAAATATTTTCTGCAGCTACGTTTTCATCAAACATTCAATGGTGAAACACGCCCCACTAGTAAGCGAAATGACAAAACTAATCATTACAATAAATCCAATTATACTACGAAATCGTATTTGGTCACCGGTTGTGAAATCTGTGTTAATTTTAGAAATTTGAATCTGTGTTCCAAAATGATATCTATATTGCAAGCTGGTCCAGTCCTCCCATTTCTCCATCATTCCACTTTGGACAATCCAAGAATACGTTTTCAGAATATATTTTCTGTTTACTGTGTACACCTCAAGAAATTTAGATCTAGTCGATAATAACTCTGGCAGTCCATAACATTCCACATCCTTCTCTCCGAGACTATTAACAAGTTCTTTCTTTACTCGAAGTAAATTGTTTATAAAGTTTGAAGGTACTCGCCACAAATACTTTTGAAATATATATCTCGCATAAACTTCCGGTGTGTATGATTTTTCATTCATATTGAAAAAACTACCATTAAGTTTGTCAAGAATACCACTTTCTTGAAATTTATATTCGTAAAAGTACCAAGGGTGGACTTGCTGATATGATTCCCATAATATTTTGTAGTCTGCCATAAGAATTTCCGACAAAGTTGTGAATGTTTTAAGAGTTGCTGGTACAGTGAGTATGCTAACCATTCCATTTGCATATATATTACAGATAAAGAATCCAGCAAATTGAACAAATACAACCATTTTAAATTTTTCAAAATTTCCAGCCACGGAATTCCCTAAAAATATAGCAATAGTGTCCAAAACTGTAAACATTTGGTGTTTAGATTTATACCTATAAAAACCGAATAGTCCAAATATGGAAATGACAACTATTACAAGAAACCAAATTGCTGTAGTAAATGGATTTAACCAAACTAAAAAATCGACATAATGATCATTCTTTGTTCTTGCAAGGCTCCTACAGTACATAAGCTTTGATTCTTCAATTCAAGATATCTCAAGTCCAGTCTTTCTCCAAAAGAATTCCGTCATATTATTCCCAAAGCTTAAATAGCTTACATCATGTATGAGGTATTGACCCGCTAAAGACCTGTCTGTTTGGTTCCACTCGATATAATCTTCCTGCAGACGTATACTTAAAGACATATTGAGTTTCGATTCTAGCAGAAGTGATGACATCATTTGCTTACTACAGTATTTAAAGTCACGAGATTTAAAAATTAATCTGTTACATGCCTTTCTATCTTTTGCATAAATTTCACTTGTGAAGAAATCATTATCACTTAGAAATATAAGTGCGTATATGTTTCGTTCATTAGCTTGTCGGAATAAAAGCTTGTGAAAATCTAAAGGACTTAGAATTCTGCGTAAAACATTTTCTGTGGAACTCTTGGCGCTTGATGAAATATGACAGTAACCGTTACACAATACTGTTGCAAATATTTGCGTATCTGACATTTTATCTCTTGAATACAGAATTATCTTCAGCGCAGGAGAATTGCTAAATTCTTTTGAAAATAGAATTTGATTATTAAATGCTCCAATGAAAGTCACAAACACTGTACTTGGATACATAGCGTATTCATAGAATATCTTAAATGCTAGTTGATGGGATGAATCAGATACAAGGATAAAGTGGTATGGTTGTGTGTACTTGAATGGAAAGTTTAGTTCTATTTCTATTGGGATTGTGTCATTTGAGAAAGTCATGTATCGAAGCTTATCGATGATCATGTTGTAGTCGATTTCCTTTTGAAACCAGAAAACTTCGAACTCCTCAAAATTGGAATCCATCTTCCCTAACAATGAGTGCAATGCAATTTTAAGTAAAACTTTGCTGTTATAATATTCAAATGGTTGCACAGTTGACACAAAAAGTAAAAGTAAAACTATTTTTGGAATCCCCACAAATATTTTTTCTGAACCTGGCTAAGTTTATCACAAACCTGAAATCGACTGTACTGCATTGCTGTAGTTTTTAACCCTACACTATGATTTCTTTTCGTGAGTTTTCAAGTATCTAAAAGAATATTAAACGAAGCACTGTACATGAACAACGTAATCGAATGCAGGAGAAATAATTTTGCTAAACGATAAACTTAAGACAGAAATCAAAACTGATTAAAACTAATGGCTCGAATTTGCACCATACAAATAGGGGTCAATTAAATTTTGGCATTATTGCCGTCTTGAACAACTGATAATCGAATTTTGATTAAAAAAATGCCCTTTTACACGTTTGCTCTTACGATTGCTGTTCATTATTTTGTAGTACAAGTAACCACACTTACTGTGATAAATTAGATTTTAGAACATAAAAAGAATCTATCACAACATTTTATAAGCACGTTAGTTGTCATTATCCTTTTCTTTAAATCAAGATAAGGTTTCCTATTAACCGTTCTCGTACATAAAATTTATGAAAATAAAAACCTATTGTAGTTTTGAAATAAATTTATACGGGTTAGTCATTATTGCAGCGACGATAGTGAATGTAGTATTCTACATCCAGTGTAAATACGTATTTTTGGCCAAGCACAATGCGACTACTAATTGTCGTTATATGTCTCCATTAAATACGTTATACATTACAGGAGTATATAAACTTTTTACTTGCTAGTTGGTACTGGTCATGCATGTATTATTTTTCGTGAAGAAATACTAGCAAATGCTTATTTTATCACACTTTCAATGCTTCAGAAATCTTTTTAGCCGCCATGATCTTGATAACATGAGTTAACATTTTAAAAAGTTTACCGTGCGCAATTAAAAACAACCAATGAAATTTTAAGCATTTTTTTGTACAAATATTTGAAGTATTTATGAATCATTTAAAACACGACAATACTGTAAGGGTTACAAAACTCAAAAGGAGATATTTTAAATGATATTAGATTTGCTGAAATGGGTAACACAGACACGCCACCAACGGAGTATTTGAAAGAATATGAAAAGATGAATAAAGAATATTTCAGAACTTAGAAAACTCAAGCAAAAGTTTACAGTTCTTTCAAAATAGCATGGTTCATTTGGTATTGACCTTGTATCACAAAAATGCTTTCTTGATGGGTTCAGGGTATTGATTTTTATTGATGCATTTCTACGTGTGCTGGGAATATTCATGTGAATCGCTTGAACCACATATAAAGCAAATATGACTTAAAATTTTGAAATTGTGTCGATAGCCATTTTGTTTTTTATCATTTTATTTTATTGACAATTTCCTACGTTCTCGGAAAAGTTTAAAGCGACTTTTGCAAAACATATTTACACCTTAGTTTACCTGGATAAAAATGTGTTGAAGTATAATGGCATAATATATACAGATTACAGAGTAGTACCACATTTCTTTCACCCGCTTTGAAAATACCTGTTTATAAAATATTTACAAAATCTCAAAAAATACTTAGCTAAAAGATAAGGAAAAGTAAACTTAACACATTTCATAAAAATAGTAAACGTATTCAGCTTGTAAATATGTAGAAAATATCTTTCTCCTGAAAACAACGTTTAATTTTCTCACAGAATTTCTTAAAATTATGATTTAAACAAGAATAACAACATCAAAATTTGTATTTATATCAATTGTCATATATATAACATAAGCAAAACACATGAAAGACACTTCTTTTCAAACTCAGGCCTTGGGAAATTTATTATAACAAATATTAAGAACCCTAAAATCAGAGATTCATAAATTAATTAAATTGTAACGATGCTCTAACTATAAAGATTTAAACTAAATAAAATATTTGGAACCACATATACATTGAATGTTTAATAAAAGTTCAATGGATTTGCTAAGCAACTTATATTTTCATTCATTTATGTACATAAATACAAGGCTGAGTTAGAGTTAACATTAGTCCGGAGCAACTAGATTATTTCAGTAAAAAATTAAAGGTGTAAAAACCTTTTTAAACATTTTATAAAATAAAATATTATCTTGGCAAGATTAGCCATTATTTCAATTACTTCCGTTCCATAAAAAATACAATCAAACATCCAACCAATGTTTACCTGCTTAGTTTTTGCCTTTCAACGAGTCGAACCAACGGTACTTCGGATTTGGGCTTCGGAAAAACGATTGAGGGACTTTCTTCGTAAGAGCATTCCAAAATCAGTGATTTATCCGTAAGATAATTTTGTAGTATCAACGGAAGTGAAATCTTTACAGGAACCTGCTTTAGGATCTCCTCACTTTGTGGGAGTAATATAGTTTCAACAGTCCAGAATAGAGTAGGAACCTAAATAAAATATTATTACGATTACTTGCTGAAGAATTGGTCCAATCGAATGCATCTATCAAATATTTTTTTTTAAACTTACGTTTTGTTTGTAGCTAATGATGAAAAGTTTAGCTAAAGGTGTAGGTCGACCGCTATAATCAGACAGCAGGAAACTTGAGAAAGCAAGGCTGTTATCCTCTCCATTTACAAAGATCACTAGCATGGCATAAACTCCTCGCTCAAGTCGGAAAATAATCGGTTCCCACATGCCGTCCTGTGCCTTTAAAGATAACCTCTCTTGTCCTTCTGAACTTGGTGGAGGCTTAAGAATTTCTAGCGTTTTTACGATATCGTCAATCCTGAGTTTGACATTCAGGTAACTCACGATTGCAGAATGGTTTCTCACAAAATGATCCACAGAAGAGTCGACATCCAATGTATTTATCGGGAATTTGCATGCGTAACCGAGATGTTTGCAAATCTGTACACGTTTCCCACTAAAATTATTGAAATTGTGGTGAATTAATTTGATCATTTATTGGTTACCGTAAAATCTGAAATAGACGCCTCTTCGGAATTAATAGACGCCCCCTCAATGAAATTCAGGCACCAATACATTATATGTGTGCATGTAGGTTACCATAAAACACAGTAGTTGATCTCTTTTTGCTTTCAATGTGAATTTTCATTACAGTAAGCATACAATATTACGTAGAAAACCTTGTTTTTAGCTGGAATTTCTGCATGATGAAGCAATTTTTTCGAAACTTCGTCACATGAAAAATGGGCGGAGTAAATAAACGCCCCCCTCAATTACGCGCCCCCCTTTAATAAACGCCCCGGCGTCTACGGACAAAAAAAACGATATTGCACGTAGACGCCGGGGCGTCTATTTCAGATTTTACGGTATTTGGTTTAAAATCCTTCAGAGTAAGTATCTAAACATATTTATATTTTCACTTACTTGAATTTGCAGTTGATTTCATGACTTTTAAGATCCTGTCTGCGAACAGTTTCACTACATCCTTTTGATTGGAATGGACATGGAAACAGTAGAGAATCCATGAGCGATTCCATAGCTCGATTTCGAATATAGCCTCCGTCTACAAGTAAAATAACCCGACACTGTGGACAGGCTAGAATGTTCTTGGAGCAGCGGTTACAAAGTATGTGACCGTTTTTGCATTGATATATCAACCCATCTGGAACTTGGTCACAAATTGGGCACTTGAACTGATCAAAAACATTAAGACCCGTGAATTCCAGGGTGACCCGGGTGTCATGTCGAGATGAAGATTGAGATTTTTCTTCTGTTGCAGCTGCCATTTTCGTAAGTGTTTAAATCTGCTCTGTTGCTTTAGGCTTGAATAAAATGTATTTTTCTTAACTGTCTAAGCCTAATCCATAGAAATAAGCTATATTAGCCTTTTTTCTATGAGCCTAATCCACCTAAATTAAATGAAGTAATTTGAGACTTTAGACACAATATTTAAAAACGATGTGGTTTTAAATTTCAGTTAACGGTTTAAGCTAATGCGATATTTTGTACAACTATTAGATGTAAAATATTATACTTGAATCAAAAATTAGGTAAAATGTAACAGAATTTTGACGAGCGTTTTTAATCAATGCGATATGTTCAAGTAACTAAACGAAAATATGATTCTTATTACTGCTATTACATTATATCAATGTATTATACACAACTAATTGTAAGTTTCACTCTGCTTTCTCACCCCCTTCTATGTTCATGCGCAAAACCGCATTTTACGTGAGCTGAGTAACATTAGCAGCTTTCTATATTCTCCAAGAAGCAGATTACAGAAAAGTTAGAGTGAGTGGGACATTTGTGCAGTGGAACTAGAATAAAGATGTCAACATCTTCTTCAGAAACGAGATTGACTTAAAATATCAAACCTAACATTTCTAATTGTAAGACCAGACGACTCTACGTTTTACAAATGATCATGTATTCTAAGACAAATTCTGAGAATATCTACATACATTATATACAATTGTATTTGATGTGATACTTGTTATGGTAACTGCCATATTACACAATATCAAAACTTTAAACTATACGTAAGTTGACATGGCATTCGTATATTAACTACGCATGTATGGAACCAAGTGAAAACTTGAGCGTGAACTATATCAGATATGAAAACTATTGTTTTTTGCTATAAGGAACTAAACATTTATCCAGTATTTTATTAAGACTGTACATATCACTTATGCAAACATAGAAATCTCTATAGTATGTGAATACAAGTTTTCAATTGCACACGAATGCATCGACTTTGCCTGCGTTTTGGAACGACTAGTATATGGTTTTGAAAATGCAGATATTAAAGGTTGCCCTAAATTAAGTACAATTTGAGGAATCATTAGGAGACCTTCAAGTTTGGTAAACATGACGATTACCTATATCCTTGTAATCTGTTAAATAATTTGTAACCCTTCATTACGGTTTCGTAGAAATTTCTTGCATCATTCTATTTTAATCTACAGCATGTGGTTTTATTTTCGATAGGGAAAATATAAAAAATGGGACTCTATAGAACATATACAATATATGATGCATACGCATACTTTATACCATGCTATTACTTTTCTTTGTACTAAAAATAGCGAACATTGTAAGTACGCTTTATTAAACATTAGACAAAATGAATTTGGCTGTTGAAGAGTTTCACAAATCATGACTCATAAACTGAAAGCCTTTTTTTGGATATTCGTTTGGTTTGTTACTTGTATATGTTACATATTATCATATTGATTTGGTCCTTCTTGCGTATATGCCTAGTTGAGTATTTCCTTCTTATTAACTTATTAGCACTTCTAATCATGTTCCTTATCAGCTTACGTACCGTAGTTTAGATGCAGTACTTTGAAATAATGTAAACAATAATCAAGAGACTTCCCAAAGAGGCATATCTAAAATCAAAATGCCTTATCAAAAAACTAAATTCATCATTTATGGGTATTATATTTTTAAACCAAATCTGGTACATTTGCTTTGAATTAGGATATTTAGGATTAGGATCATATTACACGCTTATCTACATATCGCTTCTTCTCGCCTAATAGCACCATTTACACAAAAGTCTGCTTTCAAAGATTCTCCAGAAAGTCTTACAGGAGTATTTGGTTGATGGTATAAATCACAATGACGTCAATTCGGTCCGCATACTTTTTCATAAGATGTATAATATGTATGTATGTATGTAATATAGGAAGAAGATATAATATTATGTAGTTGTAGTTTGTACTTTTGGATGGTTAAGTGGTCCATTTTATTTGTTGCAAGCTGGCATTGAGTTTATCTAGAGTACCACTACGAGGAAATTCATAGTAGCATGATGATCTGTTTTAACATTATGAGCAAAAGACAGAATTTAGCGTTAAGTCTTGATAAATACAATGGAAATTATAATGACAGTCAAATTTCTTATAAGCAGTACAAGTTGAAGCCAAGATGATCCAACAAAAGCAAACTAGATTAACCTAATATATTAGACCCTTCCAAATGAGTTGTGAATCACAACTTGTGATTAAATGATGGTAATCTTGGTCAATACTAAACTCATAATGCAAATGCGGGAAGGGTGAAACAACGATAATTTCTCTGCGATCAGTATACTATTTCTTAAACCTTTCCAATAAAAACTGAATTGATCACGGTGTTTTATAATGAAGCAACGTTTTTATTTCACATCCCAAGAAATTTACATAATTACATGAAATATTTACAAAACTGAAGATATGTACAAACATACTTTCAGCATTTAGCTTTGCATGGCAAGAGTTTGAGCACGAACACTCTTGAGAGCGTTGATGCGTCCATTTCCAAAGACGTGATTGGGGAAGACATTATCACCAACTCCTTCACAGGTGCGTCCACTGAACTCGAGATTCTGGTCTGCGTTTCCAAGAAGAAGATCCTTGGCTTGCTGGTATGTGAGTTGCTTGTTGCGAGTTTGAAGGAGGGCAATGGTTCCGGCGGCATGAGGGCTCGCCATGCTGGTCCCTGAGAGGGACACGTAAGCAGTATCGGATGTGTGGTAGGCTGAGATGACGTTGGATCCTGGAGCTGCGATTTCAGGCTTCATCCTTCCATCGGTAGTTGGCCCGACGGAGGAGAAACTGGAAATGGCATCACTGATGGTGGTGGATCCTACTCCAATCACGTTCTGGTCTCCGGGAGAGTTGGCAGTGTTGCAGGATGGTCCAGAGTTTCCAATGGAGAAAAGTGGGATGATGCCAGCGGCGTGCCATGCGTCAATGACAACGTTGTACCAGGTATTTCCACGACCACCTCCCCACGAGTTGGAGACAAGGTGAGGAGCACGGGAGCAGTCTGGGCTGGATCCGTCGGCGAGAGTGGGGCAAGCAAAGAACTGTCCACAGGCGAGCAAGTCAGATTGGAAGCAAGCGGATGTGGCACAACCACGACAAGCGGCCCACTTGGCTCCAGGTGCGACACCAATTCCCTTTCCTCCAGCGATAGTTCCACTGTTCAAATTAACGAATAAGATTAGCAAATTTTCTTTATAGAGGGTATAAAGACTAAATATAGTTAATGAATTAATGCAGTATTTACGTGGTGTGAGTTCCGTGTCCATTTCTATCAGTTGGGAGTGGCTCAGCAGTGCTGGGATCGAACCATCCGTAGTCTCCAACAAAGTTATCACGAAGGGCTTCATGCGTAACTCGAACTCCAGTGTCAACAGTGGCGACAATCACTCCATTTCCGTTTTGAAGTCCCAACTCTTCCCATGCCTCTGGTGCTTGGATCTTAACGACTCCCCATTGGAGATCATCCTCAAGAGTGGCTTCCTTCTTGTCAACGGGCTCGATCAAATGAGCAATGATTTCTTCTTCGATGATGGAGACCTCTGGGTCTTGTGCAATGGCCTGGACAAGTGAGGAGTCTGCATTTCTGACAAAGACTTGGTTGCTGATCCAGAAACTCTTGAATTCGACGTTGTTTCTGCCAGACAAAAGTCTCAATACACCCTCCTGAGATCTTTCAGCGTTTTGAACAAGGAGAGAGTGGAGTGAGTTGAGACGGGATTCACGATCAGCAAATCGTCCAGAGTTGACAGCGTTGAGGGCGGCGGAAGTGCTTCCAACAAAGGAAACTATGATGTTTGCATTTCCTCCGGCCTGGAGCTGGGACTGCAAGTCAGATGCGACTTTGTTGGAAGGACCTGGAGCTGCTAATGCAGTACCCACCACCAGCAAACATGCCAACGCTTTATACATTTTGACAATTTAAAAAGCAAATTTGTAGAAACTGGTAGTTATCTTTAGTTTGTAAAGACACGTATGGAATATTGTTGTAGTAGCTTATTAGCTGAATGAGATGAGAATGATTTTCTTTGGGAATGGGTTGGCCTTTTATACCGAAGAATTCGAATGCTTTCCGTTACTGGCAATGTTGAGTTAGTACTGTACAAAATGCTAGTTCGTGTACGGCAAGATATGGATAATTAATTATGCATAATTTTATCTATTCTATGATCCCTGGATAGGATATACTGCTTCATTTTGAGTCATTACTGATACACATTAAATGTAACAGACTAAATTTTACTTGACCTTTCCGCCAATGTTCATCAATTGCAATGCGATTTTTATCGGTCATTTCACCCAACTGTCATAATAGAGGTTTACAAATGCAATTTGTTACCATCCTGAGAGCATGGAGACAATGACACAACACACCATTAGGGAATTTTGTGACTGATTGTATTGGATTGTAACAGGCGTGTAGCAGAGATATACGTAAGGTAATAATATTAATTGAACATATTTCCGTCATATTTCCTTTGTATCGTAGTAAGTTGAGCATAAACAAATATCATGAGTTTTTCAAGTGAGCTGGACAATGACCATAATGTTAAGTGATTTTGACTGGTTAAATTATGTATTAAAACATGTTTAAAGACTGATGTGTGATATCATTCACTCATACATACGCATGACCTTAAGCAAAAAATAGGGAACAAACAAACTGGGAGACAAAGACTTAACTATAATCATGTAAATCTAAACCTATAAGTTATGATAGAAACTTAAATGTCTTCTTCGTCCCAATGAATTATTACAACCGGGTAGTTGCATAAATAGTTAACATTTGCATATCATGATTACATTATACACACTTGTTTGTGAGGCTTGAAAAACCCGAGTAAAAGAACCAAATACGGAATGCTTCGATACATTTATGACAGTCAGTTCAACAACATATATACGTTATAAATTTTTGGTCTTTTTGTTTATGCGCAAACTTAAATTGAAGACGTGAAATGAATGGAAATGGAATCAAAACGCAAACAAACAATAATCCACTGGGAATTCCCAGTAACGAAGCACCTAAGTACCCACCAAAGTTAGAAAATCGCGTTTCCTTTGAATTAGTTGTAATCCCAATCCCACTAACAAGTCTGTACAATGTCATTAATCCCAACCTATGTACAGTATTTGTCTCTCAATCAGTTTATAGATAAATATATACGAAAAGTTATATACATTTTACATGTTGTCAAAGCGATAATTATAAGTATGATTGACAAGTATACCTACCTCAGAAACAAATGTTTGATGCTTTTTTTATCCGATTTCATTCACACAATCAAAACAAAAGAGTTCAAGAACCAAGCAAATGGGAGCAAAAACTTCTTCGTACATAGTTTACTTTTGAAACTAATCAAACTAAACAAAATGACTTTACATAACGCAAAAGTGTTTGCGTTATCTTATCCAATCAATCCAGCCAGTTTATTGCACCGAAAAAACCGAAAAATGCAATGGCGTGTTTGGTAAATAAAATAATGACAATAACACGTTATACGTACATAATAAGGTAATGGCATAATAATGTACTTCAAATCAATTGATCCAATCAGAGCTATTACATACTAACGAATGCAGGACTTGTAATATATGTAAAGCTGACAAGAACTAACAGCTATAAAAAGCCAACCCATTTCCAAAGAAAAATCATTCTCATCTCATTCAGCTAATAAGCTACTACAACAATATTCCATACACAAACTAAAGATAACTACGAACTACCAGTTTCCACAAACTTGTTTTTTTAAATTGTCAAAATGTATAAAGCGTTGGCATGTTTGCTGG
>JAQIXX010001906.1:0-28880 GCA_034700605.1 Willowsia nigromaculata | reverse complement strand
CACATTGCGCATCATCATTTTGAATTTTCATTCAACAGGAAATTCAACGTGTTAAAAAAGATGACGAATCTCATTTATAATGTTTGACTGATGGTGGTAGTTAGTTGATAGTTGCATATCTCGTTGATATTTCTTGCAAAAATTTGTCAAGTATGCATGCAGAAAGGAATTCCGAAGACACATATATCATGCAAATTAATACTTTATGCGCTTGCATTTTTCATACGGATGAAGCACATATATGAACCTTGTACTTCCATGTTATGGATTAAACTTCAATAAAATACATAAAGATGACGAAGTTGCAAAGTGCAATATGACGTAAGTTAATACATTTCTGATTTTGTCGAATTTTTTCTCTAAATCCATATAATATAGTCCGCAAGAACATATATTTATATTCATGTATACATACATCTAATCTGTTATACTACTTCTTCAATTTAATCTCAAATGTCTACGGATTATATCAGGCAAATGGTTGATGTGAGCAAAACATGTGAATTGACTGTGTGTATACATATATACATAGTTGCAACAAATAAGAAACCTACATACTGATTTCGATGTGCACCATTCCAACGAAAGTGAAAAAAGTATCAAACGGGAACGATAATTTTTGCCACTTCGGATCAAAAGTAAGCTGAAAGAATTCTTAGGAGAAAAAACATCCCAACCTCCCATTCTTAGCACATGCTATCATACTATGCATTTTGGTATTACATTGATGCATGCAATATTTGTTAGCTCTTTGTAGCTCTAGGGATTGGAAGATATATTTCTCAATTCGCAGTCATTCGTTTTTTGTGTCAAAGTAGGAGTCCAAGCGATGATGCCAATTCATCGTGACGATACGATATGCTTTCAGCGTTTTTAGCCTTTGGAATAATGTGAGCAATAGTAATGAACATCAATATCTATGCTTGACAGCAAAAAAATAGTTAGTTTGCTGATGCTGATAATTTCAATAGTAGCTGAATGTAGTCTTTCGTATGATAATCTTCTCTTTTTGGTTCCACGATGCGAGATGCATCACCATCATCATTACTGAAGAAACATCTTTCTCCCCATCAACATAAACTGGTCTCGTAGGTTTTTATATACGTTCTAGATCGCTGACAAAGAAACTAGCTGGATCGTTGGAAACTATTTCTGCGAATTCACCAGAAAGTATTATTACGTATTGGAGAACCGTGTCATAGTCATAATAGCCATACTTAAGTTGCTTTAGGGCTGGTCCGTGTGTGGTGGTGGAAGTCAACACAGTCAGCAGTCAGACAACATTATTTTATATGAGTCGCAAGACACAATTCTGGCCTATATATTACGAACTTATCCAAATCCTGCAACTTTGTTTTCATCAATTCCAAATTCCAATGGATTGCAGTGCACACAGTGTGAAGTGGTCCAGTGGCAGTGGTGACGGTGTTGTTTTTGTTCTTAACGAACGTTACCACGTATTTTTCATAGAACTTCTATTTTGCCAGCTACAAAGTAGCGAATTTCAACAAAAAATGATATACTAATACTAGGTAAGACAGATTCGATAATGAGGGGTCTCTGTATACACATAAATAATATGATGGTGAACCACTAACACAGACACACACACTAGACCTACATCATATTAGTTAGCATATTATTTTGATACAGCACACGGAGGCAAAAGAGGCTTTGTGTCTGGTTTTAGTTGGCTCTTTGCTCTGATGTTACTTGTTACCACTTCTTTTTTAGTAACCGTTGTTATCTATGATGATGGCATTATGTTGGGCGAGGAGTTGCAAAAAATGAATGCAGTGGCTATACTAGCTCATGAAAATCTTCTGATATTCTTGTGTACACATTCTCAAGTCGTCTCTTTTCTGTCCCATTCTTTCTACACAACGTGTTTGACATGTCTACGCATTTATGGAGTTGCATATTATATCTATTTGGCGTGTTGACTGGTATGTGGGGTGGGGATATAAAAACACCGTGGAGGAGAATACATGGTTTTGTTGGATAGCATAATATGAGACTACGAAAATGAAGGGTACTTACTTACACTGGCACACTGGAAGCATTGGAAAGATAAAGGCACCACATCTTTCCGCTTCAAGTCCGGGAGACTTCTTTATACTGATGGCTTACAAGACCAGTACCAGTCGACTTCCCATTGGGTATTCTAGCGTCGTTTCTTTTCAAGTTGATAACATCCGTCCATGAACTATTATTGTGCATAGGCACGATTCAAAACAAGTAGTGTTTTATGTAGCAGTCTTTTTGCAAATTCTGAGGCAGAACTATTATTCTGCAGAAATCTTTGTATTTTTGCAGAGCATACTTAAATTTTAAATTTTGCTAAAAGGAGAAGAAGTCTTTTCACACTTTTGCACTTTTCATATATGAAGCATAGGAGACCGACTACTGCCATGAGTCCCATGCTTGCATAAAGTTTTGCATCCAGCTATAAATTCACTTTGTCTTTGTATTACGAAATTGCTATCTAGAGAGGACATTTTTCCTGCGAAAATACAGTCTCTCCGTCTTTGTCTGGTTGAATTAATAGCTCAATTTTTAATCCAAATACACAATAATGAAAACAAGCTACTTAACTCTAGAATCTTTTCCACCTGTACTGCTCTCTATTATCACCACTTTAATGACTTCCGAGACGAGATATATTCTACGACGCGTTCTCGATGATTTACCAATGGGGGCTCAGGGAATAAGAAATTTATCTTACAGAAATGAGGGCACGTTAGTGGCTAAAAGATATTAATATTTCCAGGAAAAATATATAGCTCAAAGTTGAAGTAAGATTTATTTGTTAATTTTCTTGGCAGTGGATTCAAGATCTTGACGTCAAATTACCTAGTTGTGCAAACAACAAAAATAACGCAATCTCCTCCAGTAAAAGATAAGAAATCTACTTATTTCTGTTTATGTATTATAAACATAAAAATGTATACATTGTCGACGGTATAGAAATGATAAGGCTGTTTTAAAGCGAATATCACTATATTGAATACCTTATTATATTTCTACAATGTTCTGTTTGAGTGAAGATCTTTTCCCATTACCGAAAGGAAGCTGTTTCGAGGGAAAGGCAATGATCTGTTAACGCATTTTTGACTTTACAAGCTGCCACAACGATTCTAAAATGAAAAAGAAATATGTGTGAATGCAAAATTACTGCAAACGAATATTTTCCTGTTTATGCATGTATTTGCGCTTGAAATACTGAGCATACGTATCCATACGTGCTTCGAATATTATTTCCAACACAGTAGCATAAACGCGCATACTTTTTATTTATACACAAACCGACAAAACATAGACTGCAAAAATATACTCTAGAGGAAGACACGCAAATTTTCCCTGTGAAGGAGAAGCACTAGTTTTTTTCTTTTATTATGCATGAGTCGCTTTACCTTCCGCTGCATGTAGCGAACGCACATAAAATTAAAGTACTTAGTTATGTATGTAGGATCTACTGTGAATTCTGAAGCAAGTGAAACAACATTGTTGCTAATAAGCTAGGCTTTTATTTCTCAGGGCTGCAACCACGACTTATCACCAGATTGGCATTGGACGTGAGGCAAATGCTTATAATATTATCCAGCGCAGAGGAGCAAATATAATGTCTTGATTTATATAATGTTTTCGAGCTTTTAGAAGTTTAATCAAACAATTTCAATGAAAACAATTAGAATCATCTAAAATATGTTTGTCTAAAAAGTACTTTAAAATTTGCACCAAGAGTTACAGAGAAATTCCAAGTTTATGAACCAATAGTTTGCGGCTCTTTTCTGTATTAAAGAAAAGTACATTATACCAGTGATAGGCTATACGGAATGTATGTCATTGCATTATACTGGATAGAACGATGGTTGCGTTGGGAATATGGGATATATGGGAATCTCAGGGCGGAACAACATCACACACCTCCATTTTGTTGTTGTGGGCCTGCCAGGTCTGCGCTGGATGAGCTAACTATTCTAATTTTCATTATAACACAGTTATACAAATTGTCTAAGTTGCCTAACTGACTGCCTAATATAATAATTCGCTGGCTTTTTCTTTTGTATACCAACATTATGACATTTGTAACATTAGACATTCCAGTCCAATACATCTAAAATGTAATGAAGGTTAAGGCTTGTGGTCATCATCATGTGACATGCCTACAATATGAGTTAATCGTGAAGTCATATATTTCATCCAACAATAATCGTTTAGGTTAAATAACGGCTGTGAAATGGGTGGTTACTCAACACATTTAAAGACCATTGCTGCAAACAAAACGGTTTTAGCATAGCAAAATCGAAATGTGACAGTGTCGAATGGCAGAATTGTAATTTCACCAACAATTATTTTTGTTCCCTTGTAGTATTGTGATAGAAAAAGTAGAAATCTGCTCATAATGCTACTTGACATATAGAAATACCATCATATTAATTAGAGAAGTTTGGCGAGAACAAAGTCTATTAGCTAGCACCCGTTGTCTTGATTTATGATCCGACTATGTATTCCAAAGAAGTGCAATGTGATGAAAACCATGAAAAAGTTTGTCATAGAAGATTCAAGGCATATATAACGGAATCATTTATCTAATTTAATCTGGAAGAATGGAGCTACCATGTGTTTAGAAACACCTAATAACCTTCACGATTAATATGCGGCAATAAAACCATAGACTACCTATATGTAATAATGTTAGTCGCGGTGCAGTTGGTATGTATGCATTAAGTGATATGGCTATGCACTGTACGAACTTTCAACCATGTGTTCATGACGAATGACCTTGAAAAGAGTACCCGAATGCACGCTCTAGAAATATACATAGTACCTGTAATGTGTGCAATTATTGTTTGCGTTTTTTAATAAATTTTCGTTCATAATCATATTAGCATATTTTGTCTTCATCATGGTGTAGTAATCAATTTTGATTTGTATTGAAAACAATCTCCAGCAATTACGGACAAAGGCGTAAGCTTTTATTTCCATACATTTTTACTCATATACATGCATTGCGATGCTGCTCCTAGCAAAAATGATCCTGAATCACATTACACAACACAGAAAACTGGTTTTTTCATATTTCTGAGAAGAAACAGAAACATGTTTAATCAAAGAAATAGTTCTAAAAGTTCAACTTAATTATCTTTCCATGAATACTTAACAACCTGTAAACACCGTAATCCTAATCAAAGTTTAATAATACAACTACAGTGTGTCTCACTGCTTAGATAACAAGATCATGTTGACTCACAACTGGAGTGACTGAGATAAATAGAGTCTATTTTTTTAGATCGTGTTTATTTATTTCGTACTCCATTTCGTAAGTGATAGATCATCATTTTCCAAAATTTTACACGTGGCTTATTATTAACCACAATGTTTGGCAGATATATCCATCTATATGTAAAAGGAACTTTGAATAACTTTATTGCATTTTCTCTCGTCCTTTGCATTGTTTGCATCATAGCTGCCGTAGCGTCTCGCATTCACTGCACAGTTTTAATCCGTTCCTACATTATTGAAATTTAAATGAATGAATGAAAAAGTTTTAAAGATTAAGAGTACCTCTGGAGGTTATCATTGCCACATTGACTCATTTTCTCATCAAGAACAGAATCCAGTATTTACTTAATGTCGTAAGGAATTTGCCTTGAGAGGCCGAGATGATTCTTGGCTCGTACATTTCGTATAAAAACTGAGACATTAAAAAGTATGTCGTAGCAGGTCGTATTCGTAAAAATGAATCATTCATAAGGAAATATTGAAGGGAGCCCTGTGGGAAATCGTACATTCGTTTTTGTATGCGATATATTTTGGATTAAAAGTGTTACATGTCCCACTTCTACAGTCTCATTCTCATGGTCTTTTCATCTGCATCATCAATATACCGAAGTACACTATACTATTGATTCTACATTTCTATAGTGCAATGCAACATAATATTGCATGAATATATTTTTGCGAGAAATCGGCAAATCTAGAGGCACAATTTCATCTAAATTATACTCAGGAAATACTAAAAGGCTACAAAAGGAAAGCGAAACGCTGCCAAACATCAAATAATATAATTCATAATTCATGAAAATATCAATCTTTTTTACCACGTATAAAATATATATTTGTCTCCATCTTATTACTATCTTCTCACAAGAACCAGAACACTAGGTGGGATCATTCGATCAACTTTTAATGAATCAACGAATCAAGAAGGAATAACGGAATAAGTCCTAATAGTACAACTACGAAACGGCTTTCGTGTTATAGCTGCTTCGTTTTTAAAGGACTAGCAGCCTATTGTTGCAAATTTGACGAATAAAAGTGTTCTCTCTATCAGTTGTGTGAAATTTTATCGTAGTTACTGAAGAATGCTAGTTTTTGATAGATAACTGCGAATAGTAGCATCTTTATTTGATAACTTAATCACGTAGAATTTTTGAGAGAGCAGAAAAATTGAAAATCCACCGAGACTTTGTTGAAAAACTGGAAATGAAAAGTCACTTATTAAATTCCTGGACATATTATAAAGCTCAGATTTAGTTCTGCTGAAAATTAATGTTCCATGTGCAAATGTACCCATTATTAAAATTAAAAATAACCGATGAAAGAAAATACTCATTGAAAATCTCAGAGACAAATTGACAGAACACATTACATATGAAGTAGCATGCTATTGCTAACACTGAACAATACATATCCATGCACTTTAAAAAATGAATGTTTCAAAGCAAAGGTGAAACTAAACTTTCATCGCTATCGTAAGCTCAGTATCTGTCCTTTTCCTTTTCAATTTATAAATTACCAATGATGATGTGATTAAAAACGATGGCATGAAACTATATGTTACATCGAAATAACATAATGACTCATGAGGTGAACTTATGAAATACTGAAACCATAATGTAATATGTTTCTAATTGCAGAAAAAAACGTAATGGGATATCAGACAAACGCCAAGGCGCGGTATCAGCCACACCACTTCCATGTTATGGCTGCAATGGGATAAATCCGCTAGTCTTTTCACGTTTCCTCGTGGATACACACGTCTTTCAACTCCATTGAATCTAGTCAAAGGGCTAATAAGAAAGAGAGGAGGACCTCGTCGGTGCGGTGTGCCTGTAAGATTTCTGACACAGTGATTGAAAAACAGGATGAACAACTAGTCAGCCATGTTGTTTCGCAAACACAACCTTACAAACCTTCTTCACTTAATAACAATCATATCCGGTCTAGTGGCTCATGTAACACCAAACAAATGCTTGGGGAATGTGAAAGGTAAGCAACATTTTCCCTAAATCTCATCTCTCCCTATTCCCGAGTTGATTTTTGATACAAGATGTATAGGTACTTTCACCCAACGGTGAAAGCTTTTACGTATATTTGTGTTTATTTTTATTCGCCATGTGTTGATGTAGGCATGATTCTTCTGGGAAAATAAGAAGACATCATGTAATAAGTAAAGTTAACCAGCTACGTTGTCTAGTGGTCGAACTCCCACAAGGGTTATAATACGGAAAGTTTGATAATAGATTGGTAGAATCATATAACATACATATACTATAGTACTATGACCAAGTAACGATATTAGCCATCATGAAAATAAATGGAGTGCCTCAAAAGTTACGTCTTACATTTTTTTTAAATTGTGAAAGTTGTAAGCGTGTCCAGCATTACTATTGTGAGCTTGGAATATTGCACTTCACGTAAAGGTTTCTGTCTATCACACCACAAAAATGTGGTATTCATAGCATAGCATATGAAATATTAACATTCAAGAGGCTGAAAGATGTTCTAATAGGTTGATGCACTATACTATGCACTCTATATGTATGTGAAAGACATCAAGATGATTATATGTTCATTTAGTAGATAAGAATGGAGGAAAGTTGTTCTGGCTATGCACTAATTTTCCCAACATTAACGTAGCGATTCTGCATCAAATCTACCACACCTGTTGTTTTCTCACAAGTAGCGCGTCTTTTTATGAGATGATTGATGAGTTTGTCAGCATGAGATATTACACGTTTTTCAATCTATGTAATAAAACATATAGGGCGGTACATTTTTAATAATAATACGCCAGTTTGGATATAATATAATTTGCAAGATGTTTTCATTCTACTTGAATTCGGTGTCGCAACTGAATTACATACCACGTCCTTCCATTCTCGTTTATTACAGGAAAATAGCCCTAACATCAATACAAATTACGGACGAAACATTGTTATTTATTATGATGATCTGTGCTATGTTCTATTGGGTGAAATATTGCTCTTTTATTTTAAGCTCCTCGACAGTTCTTGCAAGTGGAGACGATCAATGGGATAGAGATGTGGAACCTGACCTTGGAAACTTCCCAGGAGAGTGTGGGTCACCAACTTGTCACTCATGCTTTCGCCATATTTTTACAAGAAGTATTAGGCTACGACGCAGTCCAAGTGGTCAGCTATCCCATTCACTACAATGTTAATTCCACAACTGATATTCTGAAAAGACTCTCTGGCATGGACTTAATGGTTGAGAATGGAGCAGTTCTTATGTCACCAAGCAGTAATAAGTAAGTCAAAAGTTAATTATTCGAAGTGCAGTCATACAATATATGCATACGTACTCCAGAAGCGTAATTCATTTATACTGTTGAATGGAAACAATCTGCAAGGCTGCGAGACATGCTTCTCAAAGCTTCCTAGTCCACCGGATTACAAAGTAGCATAACAAGAAAACTCGTAGTTTGTTGGTCAAATGACTGAATAATGTCTCTAAAAATAAAATACCTGGTAATGAAGTAAAATTAAGGATTTTCATGCATGTGTTAGTTTACACTGAAGGCATTCCAACACTTAACACTCTATTCTAGGTCATTTTTCCAATTCAATTATTTTGACAAAGAATCAACAGACAGACAGACGTAGTCTGCACAAGTAATCTTGAAACACAACCTTAGTGCTTCTTCGCATATGTGTCAGTAGTGACGTTCAATATATTTTATGATCCATAAGACACCAAAGCTATCTGTTGATATGTTTACGATGTTTGCTTGATGAGCTGGTTGTCTTTAAATTGGTGCTTACGCTGTGAGAAAGTTTGCTTTTCTGTCAAGTACTACACCAATTGCAATTACAAACAGGATTATTTATGATGTGATATATTGGATGACGTTCATAATCGGTATAGGCATCTACATCATAACACCAATATACAGCAAACTCAAAAACTATCGTTTCTGCGAATTTACAACGGTTATCTCATGTATCTGTGAGTATTAAAATAAAGCATAATATTTTTTCTGTAACCAGCATAAATACACAGTCATGTAAATAGGTATAACGTTTCTTTATTTAAAAAATAAAAGACATTATATAGGTAATCTTAATCTCCTTTGCTTTTTGAAGGGATTAAATCAAACTTTAAGATGCGGGGATTCGCTTTTCACAAAATGAATACAAAGTCCAGCAAGAACAGAACGTAATTCTTTGCTATATCTAGTGAGATCATGACCAACCTACTTCTGAATTGCATATTACTCTGCAGTTTACTTTTATCAAAATTTTTGTCTTTTGCTTAGAATTAGCGTAAACCAACTAGGTTTTGTTTGTAGTCTGGAATAGTGAATAGATAATCAAATCACGTTACGCTTATTAAAGCATCTACATAAGATTTCAAATTATATAGTGAAATCGCCATCTAGTTGTCCTATTTCTTGCCTGATAAAACTTGTGCATACAGTAACACCATTTTGGAGGGAAAGAGCATATAAAGAATCGTTCAAGTTATTCCTTACTAATTCTGAAATGTGCGTTGTGTCTTGTAATATAGCTTACAGCTGGAAACAAAGCTTCCAGAGTCAATGATAAATGTCGCTGTATGGTTATCCCCAGAGATGGAATTGGAAAAGTGGAACACCCCAGGCATACTACTGGAAAACTGTGGTCATCTTGGTTTCGTTGGAAGGTAAAACTTTTACTCGTGTTGTTATTGCGCTATTTTTATGTAATAAGTAAGAATTACGACTTCATTTTTTATGTCTTCTTTCGTGCATTAGTAATCTAATCTATTTAATCTTGTTGTCCATTGGGTGATATTTATGTAACAAGTAAGGGAATATGGCATAAGCGCAGAACACAAAACACCCAATAATATACTATCATTACTGGACAACTGGGCAAATAAGCTCATAAAATATGCTGGTTGCGCCGTGCTGTGAAATCGCAGCTACTTTTCGTCTCAGAGGAATGTTTGTGACTTCATTTATTAGTTTCCCTTCCCAATGATAATCTCGACTCGTCAACTTTCTTTCTTGTAGAAAACATGACAAGATATGCAACTTGAAAAGTATACGGGGCATCTTGAAACATGTCGTGTTTAAACTAAGTACTAATATCAGTCGGATGTAACTCAACCGAATGTAAAACTGCATTTTTTGTCTGGAAATAACCGAGTCAAGTTGGCTTTTTGCCAAAATAGGAATCTCCTTTGTGTTTCTTGAAGAAGAACGAGGAGGCGTAAAATGTACATATGAAGGGATATTTGTCCAAAAGAATCGATTGCATTTCAGTTCATCACACAAAAAGATAAGCTAAGAATTGTCGACTCTGGCCATTGTTAGTAGAAAAGTAAAACATTTTTAACGCGTAGGCGTCCAACAACTCGGTTTTACTAATGAAACGCGTTTATTGACGCTGAACCATGTATGCACCATGTATACTTGGCAGCTGTCAATACATCTTATTGTGTATCGTATTGAATGAACTTTGTCGTCTTAAATAATGAGGGTCTCTTACGAAATGTTCGTTAAAATACTCCATTTACACTGCTGCATATGAACTGGAGTTATAGATAAAAGGCCTTTTGTTGCATCTTTACTCTCATCCCACTCAGCCACTGCGAGCACTTTCATATTGCGAATCTTGAATCTACTCTCTCGTATGTAACAATCGGCTACTCTGAGAATTGTTTTAATAATAATTTTCAAACTTGCCTTCCATATGTATCAACCGATATTCTTATTATTGTAACAACTGCTAGATCGTGGATGCTTTCCAGCAAATATGTATTCCTTCTTCAATTCAAAGAGAATTGAAAATAGTTGGGAACCTATTTATGCTTTCATCATGACCCCAATGAATACTCCCGTACACGCCTTCCGCATTATCTTAAGAAGCCTCTTGTTCCTCCTCAGCAATCCTCTTTTCACGAAGGCGGAAATATGACTAACAATAACAAAACCTTGAGTTAGTTGGACCCGAAGCAGTAATAATATGTCGACTATATGAGATGATGGGTGTATAAAGTAAATTTACTTTCCTAGAGTTCCAGCGAATTCGACGGAAAATCATCAATAATGGCTTTGTGCTAAAACTAAATGAATCGAATTAATTGTATGCCTTCGTACCTTAAACTTTGTTTACTTGACGTCACTGTAGTCTGTGTGCAGAAACACACGTATCTATAATATACGTATTATTACATACTAACTTGTACATATATGAACCAGCACTTTATTAATGTCTTGTGCAAATGCTTTTATTCACCATTGAATGATCATCTCAAATCTACTTTAGCTTTTGCAAATGTCCAAACGAAGCAAATGTACATTAGTCAATTATAATTATAACTGATGCATAATAATATAATGTTTATGGTATTTGCTTCCAATTGCAAATTAGTCGGTAAAACTATTTCAAACAAAATTGTTGCTGTACTTGTGTGTAGGTTTGGTTGGTTCATTCCTAAGCTTCCGGTGACAGAGAGATATCCCACGGTTGAGTACTGGAGAACTTTCAAAATCAACACAACATTGACTGAATTTTTCAGCCTAGAAGATGATGATTATAGGAATGCAACAACGCACTTAGCATGGAATCCGCGGACTGAAAGGTAAGTTAACACCATTCCGTAAAAGTTTACGTAGGTATTTTGCATTATACACAAAACAAATAGGTTTTATTTCCTGTTATTTATGGTACTAATCTATATTAAAGATAACTTCATGAATTGTTTAGACACGCGCAATAGAAGTACGTAACAATTGCATTATATGGCTGAGAAAGTTAGAGTAACATTGTTGCGCAAAAATAAAAATATCTCATTCACAAACTTAAAAAACGTAAAAAGTGAAGTAATTATTACAAATTTAACTTAACTATTTAGTATAGTATATGCGATACATTCCCACTCCAAGATCGGTATCAAAAGAGGACTAACGATGATTTATTTTTAAAGTTTATTCACATGTACGTGTACGGAACTAAACTAAACTTGTTTTTCTACAAATTGTGTTATTTCTGTCCCACGATGTCTACACACAGCCTCAACATAGGTACCTATATAGATTCCTTAGACATAGCTAATTGGCAAAGGAGAGGCGAAAAAGACTCACACACTGTAAGGTGCATTAATCTTTACATTTAGAATTTTTTGCACGCATACTACATGACGCTGCTTATCAGTACTGCGTATGGTGTCTAATTCTTAAAATTTGCTCATACCTAGGCAATTTTTCCAATATAATGCAATGCTTCGATGAGTATTGGAAGCTTCCAAGACATCTAGGGTTTTATCGGATCACAATATTTGTAATGCAACCATGTCAGTTTTCAAAGCTAAACAAATCTTTATAGTCATTGATAATTCAGAAGGCAGACGCGTAGGCTGTATTGTATACTAACTGTAAGAGAAGCTATTATATTGTATATACTTGGAAAGATGAAAGCTGAACAAAAAGCATTTCAGTCGTAGTCTTGAAAATGAAAGCAAGCCTGACTTTCTTCAGTTTCTCTTTCTAATCTTAGACTAAAGCCATATTATGATATTATGTTCAACATAACATTTAATGTCTACTTCATTCACTGGCGATAGAAACCTATTTTTATCACTAGTTTACTAACCCCGTTGACTGCGTCTTTTTTAAGTAGTATACTGTCAAGTTAGATCGCAATTAGTAGTAGTTGTTTAGCAGTTTTGTGGTATGTATTTGTTTGTTTGTGTGTTCTCGTTTTTGTTTTCACAGTAGAATACTAGGTATATTTTTTATTTTAGTTCTCAAGTTAGCTCTTTTTCGGAACTATAAACGGAACGGAAATATTATCTTCAATGCAAGCAGAACAGGTCGTGTTTTTAAATGCTTCTTTCTGGAGGCATGAAATACCCTTTAATTTTATTAGAATTCCGAATTTCGTGAGAAGATCTGCCGGGCACTTGCACTATGTAGAAAACTAGAGATCTATGTCATGGAACAAGTTGAAAAGGGGACTGCTTAATTTTTTTAACTGTTAAGAATCAACTTGTTTACAAGGAATTATAAAGGATGTTGATAGGTATAGTGGCAGTTTTTGTTGACTGCAACAGGAATGAAAGGAGAAAGACAGAAGCTCGAATACAATAATTACAAAATCATTAATTATTGTGTGTTTTGAACTCGTTAAAATGGCAAATTACATAGAACATATAATTCGCATGATGACAATATTAAGAATTCATTAATAGCTCATACTCATACAAAGAATAGTTGATCATCTCATTGAGTTTTCTAGTCCGTAGTTTGCATCAAAGAAACCGGGAGAGCTTTCGCCATTCAGAAGAGAGAAGTTTGTTGAGAGCAGGTACTAATACGTCAAGCATACATAAGTACATATCTTATACACCAAAAGGTAAAGGTATAGTATATCGCGAGAATGTAACTTTTCTTTACTTTCCCTTTTCGTCAAAGTAAAGTTTATGAAGCTCGTTTAAATAGCACATATGAGGACTCTGGTGACTCAACTTCTTTGAATAATGGTATCTACCTATCATACAGTTTTGTGCAGATGATTTTTAAATGACTGAGTAAGTATTGAACAAATAACTCATATTTACAATAACAGCATAATAAAAGGCTTAGAAGCTGCATAATATATGGTTGAATCCATTTTCTCAAAATAATATTACAGTTAGTATATTTGCATAAAAGACAACTGAGTATTCACACTGCCGATATCATATGCAGACTGGGAATAATCACTGAAGTATCCTCCTTCTACGTTGGGCACAACGACGCCATCACCAGTCTCACACAATCAATTAGTCTTTATTTGGCGTTGGCGACTTGTACTATTCGTCTTTATATCTCATGCGATGCTTATTTACATAGCTAGTAATTAATTACATTATTTAGGAAATCAATATACTGTGCATTGTATCAGCTCTGAGAATATCCTCTGAGTATTCCCTAGTTCGTTTGTGTACGATTTGATATAGATTCTCCCTTTCACTATTCTTGTCTTAAAAATTAAACGCAAGCTGGCAAGATTATTTCTTGCCACATTGCCAGAACTTAAGTAGCAATTAGTATATATGAATGTTATACATAAAACGGGGAAGTGTTATAATGTTTGCAATATTCGTAAACTTCCTAGCGATTAACTACTCATTATAGTTTTTTTTTGGCTAAAGAGAATAAGAGAATGATTTTATTTTGAAACTCAGCTTTTGTCAACTTCGCCGTTAGTCTGTTAAAAAAATTATGGTAATTGGAAAATTGATTAACTCTCTATACGATGCAAACTTCTACAGTAAAGAATGAACCAATAAAATTGAAATTAAACAAGAACTTGGCAAACTATTGTTAGGTATTCTGGAAAACACAATAACGAGACTTACAATTTGAACTTTCACGGTTACCTTTAATACTGTGACTTAAATTAATACTGTGAATTTAAACTTTAACATCATATTTGACGTGTCCAATTTCATGTAAAGAATAATAATAAAAAGTACTTTTGTGAACATTCCGCCATAGGTTTGCAGGTCCAGTATTTTTTATTTGTATTTTTTTTGCAGTAGGATTTGCGATGATAGATGATAACTAATATTAGTAATGATAATTACCAATAACTTCCTATTATTATAGTGTATGAAACATACAAAGACGAATATGTATATCGAAATGATAATGCGCGGCAATTCGCACATTTTTCAAGGGTAGTAGTCCAACTATTGTGAAATGAGGCAACGCATATAAACTATTTTTTTCCTTACTTTTTTCTCAGGTTCTACTGCCAAGAAGCCTTCTGTGAAAGTGGGATTTTCACTCCTAAAGTATGCAAACTTCCTTATAAAACCAAGTGCGCAGTTCTTCTTGCCTCATATCCAGGTAAACGAAATGTCATCTTAATACTTATGTTGCTAATTTTAGATTATCGTAAAACGAAAAGCAAAGAGGTTTGTCGAAATCGAAACAGAATTGGCTACATAATAATCTGTACATTAACAAACATAAAGTTGCTGCATTTTCTGTGCACATTATTTTGCCTTGATTTCGTTTTCTACTTCATTCCATCCCATCCTTTCACTAAATAAGAGTACTTGGGGGAAGGAAGTATATGTACATGAATATTATTACTCTAAGGACTAGTCTTATTAAAGTATTTCCACATAAATGAAAACTCTATTCCGGATGCTAAATAAAACTTTCCCCATTTTTCTCCAATCTAAAATTACAACTGATATTATTATATCCGTATCGTATTTCCAGAGTCATCAATGTTTTTACATGATGAGATCTCATCACTGGAATTACGAGTTCGAGTAATATGGCTAGGCCCCAATTTGGAAGGCTTCGTCCGACACTTGGTTTCCAAATATCGAGCAATGCACACAGCAAACCGTGCCGTTATGTTCTTCAGTTGGGATCCAACGCTGTTGACTTCGGAGCTGGATTTGATTAGCATGTCCTTTCCCACTTGTACTGGCGGCGTACATTGCAGATACGAATCTCTTCGATTGGAAAAGTTTGTTTCATCACGACTCAAGGAAGGAGCGAAACCTGCGTATGAGGTACAACAATAGTCTTTCCAAACTATCCAAACTTTCAAATGACTTTATGACTTTTATACAAAAGACGAAAAACGAACATTTCTACACATTCCTACGTATGACTAGTACGTTTTCTAATTACGATATATCGTATCATCTGACATAAAATGTATTACAAAATAAAATATACCAACTCTACCAATATGATATGGTAATGAGCTTTTACCAGCATCAGTACCAATTTTGCATTCAGATTTTTACAGACACGGTCTTATCACAAATTCAAGCGTTTCGCAGAATGGCAAAAGGCAATTATTGTAATCTTGAACATATCTGATTTCCTGCTTAAAATATCTTTCTCATTTTATATCTATATCTTTGTTTTAGTGGTACGTTAGCTTCTTATTCCCATCAAATATAACCAGTATTATGCGTATTTAGATAGGTATTGTATGCGTCTGCATCCGAATTGAGAAGGCGCCCAAAAGTTAATCCTGATCTGCATACAAGCATATAAAACATTTGTGAAGATGTAAAGGCTTGCATCATACTGACTGCATGATTAATATAAAAAGAATTCCTTTTGATACAATTTTTGATAACGAAGATGAGAAGGTCAATGCTCATTTATTATGTACATATATTCAGCATATAATATAGCTGTTAGCTCAAGGAACCAAACTACGATAATATTCTCTTATGAGCTTTCGATAAAAGTTTTACAGGCCCAGAAAAACATTTCATAATTTACCTGGTTGAATGTGTAGAAGCTTGATTTAAATATTTATTTTCTGCGTAACCTTGAATTTTTAGACATGATACTGGTATTCTTTGAAGATTATCATAGTATGTATGTCAATGTCAATATTATTCTAAATTCTAATACATAACTAAATATTCGGAAACAAATTGAAGCTCATGCTTGACAGTTGTCTTTGTGAAATCAGTTGTGCGTAAATTGCATAATGATATTATTCGTGCTACTATTCAATTAGATGTTGACTATTTGATACACATATTATGTCGAAGAAAAGGTTGCAAAATATTCTTTTTAAATTAAGTTTACTTTAAAATATGAATTAGGAAATAGTTCTGATCAAGTGTCAAGTGTAACCCACTTATATTAGAAAACAGTAATTAATGACATTGACGTTGGTTGTACTGCTTTAATAGTAAATAGTTTTACAAATTATTTCGAACAATATGCGACAAGTTTAGAAAGAACAAGAACCAATATTTTATGTTGAGTCTATTGACGATTCTTCATCTTCGCTGCTATTTCTGAGCTCGACCAAATAAATCTTTAAATAGGCTAGTTTCTCTGTTAAACTGACACATGTCATCATATTGAAAAAAATTTCAAGGCTACCCATCGTCTGTCAATTACATTCGAGGAGTATAAGAAAATGCTGGAGATGTATACAATCGTAAGCAACGAGCTGGAGAATGAAATTGACCCTCCGAAAAGTCTTACGGCACTCAAAGTTTGGGAAGGTGGAAAGTCCGACATCTCTGTTGCAGAACACGCTGCGTGTAAGTGGATGAAAGAAAACAAATTTGTCTGGGAATCATGGGAGCCAAAAGGGGGAAATGGGAAAGTTCCTTTGTTCATCGGTGGGATATTTCCCATTACTGGTTCTTACACAGCCAGAGGAATCCTTGTGGGTAAGTAAGCAAGCACTTCCAGCAAGTAATGTCCCATGTATACGTTTTTCTTATATGTTCTAAGTATTTAATGAAACTTCTGATAGAACGCGTATCTTGGTGAACTATGAACAAAAGGTAATGTGAAAATAGAATCAACAATAAAAGTTTAATGTGGAGCTCTCAGTGAATTATTGTTTGTAGACTGAAGTTGAGAAACTTTTACCAGTTTTCTCATAAAAACATAAAACATTTTTCCAAACATCTTGGAAGAATCTTGCCACCAATCTTTGGCTTACAAAAACATTAATTTGATAGCAGTGTAGTGTAGTGATTACATTTTCTGAACTTGACACCTTTGTTCACTAACAATGCGTCGAAAGATAATGTGCTATCAGTTTCATTAATGAAGAGATAGTATGATAAAAAATAATATGTAATGCTATGTAATACGGTTTGATTTTTCAGCCGCGCAAATGGCAACGATTGCGGTGAACAAAAACGATACGGTATTAAAGGATTATGAGCTCAGAATGTTGGTTTACGATGGGCAATGTCGAGCTGATAAAGTTATGAAGGGATTCATTGACTACATTCGTCTCACAACATTCCCAAGCATGGCTGGGGTTCTCGGTAAGTGATCGTAACATGATATTATTCTTATGATGCAAACTCCAATTACTGTTAGATTGCTTCACATAATGTGATGTGGACTCCACACTGCAAGTCAACGCAACACCCATTTGTATCATAAGAACAGGTAGTTTATATCCGTATGTAATGACTTGATTTTTATTGCAATGCAAGTGCTTAAATACACATTGCTAGTCAGGGCTTTTGAAAAAAAATGTTGATGATATGAGAAAAACAATTTCATGTCAATCCACAGATGAAAAAATTATATTACTTACCATTACATAACGGAAGTTACACAAGCAGAAAGGAAGTGCCAGCATTCTCTGCTCAAAAATGTGTATTGATGAGTTGTCGTCTGGTGAAAGTGAAATGGTGGGCGGTACTTTAAGTAGATCAACTCATAGAATTCTATTTGCTCTTCTCAACTCTATTCTTTTGCTTTATCTCTAGTGATTTAATTTTTGTAAGTGTACGCAAGGTCGTTAATTCCAACCTCCTTAGGGATCACAACCATGAGTTGCTCTTTCTTTTGTGAGAAAGCGTCCATTAAATGTCTCAGATACCTTAAGCCTATTGTGTCTGCAGTGATCAAAGCGAGCAAATCAATTTATCAAAAAGCATTACTTCGTATTTCATTGAGAAGATTTTTTTCAAGAGAAAATGACGGAAGATGTCAGTTACTTCTTTATTTATTTACGTCATAGTGGGAATTTTGCCTTTTCATGGCCTTCTGTAAAAATATCAATTTCACTTCACTGAAGTATAGCGCATTATATATTTTTGTGTCGTAAGCTCATAATTTTACCATTAGCTTTTTATAGATTTTACAACAAACAACTCATTAAATTCCTTTGATTCATTATGTTATCTATGTTTCCTGCTCAATCAGAGCAGGACGAAAACATTTTTCCGGTGTCCTTATTTGTTTTCACTTGCGGTTGCGGTCGATTTTTGTTTGCTACAAAGTACAAAACAGCAAAATATGATGCAAGCTTTAGAAATCGGGACCACACAGTATTCTTGCTTTCTCTACGTAATATCTAAAATGCTTTCTCTTTCCAGGTCCTGCCTGCAGTGATACAGCAGAACCATTGGCTGGAGTGGCAACGCATTTTAAGACCGTGGTAATAAGCTACAGTGCTGAAGGCTCAAGTTTTTCTGACCGAGAAAAATATCCATACTTTTTTCGTACCATTGGTGAAAACAAACAATATCAGTAAGTGGTTTTTATGCTTCATGCATGACAAATATGTAGAGAGAAAGACGAAAACATTCTCAAGAATGACGCTTTTAACAAGCTATAAGAATGCGATCCCACTCGTTTTCTTTCAACATTCTTCTTTGTTTAGTGAGGATGATGATATGTTTGTGTTCTTTCTATGAATAGTTAATTCCGCTGCGTACATGTATCATATACATATATGCTTTGCTATTACCACCTTCCTTCAACATATCGAATGATTCTCTTTTATAACTTTGTATAGGCACGTATACTTGGACCTTTTCCGACAACTTAGTTGGACTAGAGTTGCTTCATTAACTGAGGAGGGGCAAAAGTACGCAGAGTACGTATCTTCTCTTCAAGATTTGTAAGTAGTACAGGAAGAATAATGATACAATTAGTCAAATCAAACATGATAACGAAATCGTCCTTCACGTCGTTTCCTTATTAATATTCTTTTTTAGGCTTCAAGAAAATCATATTGCATTCATAGCCAATAGAAAATTTCCCAAGGACAAGCCAGCACTGAATATGTCACAAGTTAGTGAATAGAAATAATAAAAATTACGGTAAACCAGTTATCAAAATTGTGCTATCATTAAATTACTTCGTGGTCGCTCTTGTTTGTAGTATTTGCAAGATCTGAAAATGAAGAAGGCCAAAATTATCATCGGAGACTTTTATGATCATGCTGCAAGGGCAGTAATGTGTGAGGCATACCATCAAAAAATGACAGCCAGAGAAGGATTTGTTTGGTTTTTACCCGTTTGGTTTTTGAAGGTAAGCAACTTTACTTTCGTTGATTTCGAGTAATTTGGCTTTCGATGCAACATGGTATTTTCTAGTTTATATTCACTTTCTTCACGTTCGCTAGTTTTGTAGCTTCAGCTCAAAATATTCATACCCACGACACCACCTCAAATACCTGTGAGGTTAAAAGTTATACAAGTGGAGAAGCTATATAAAGCCATAAAACATGCATTTGGTTCCTGTTGTCTGTCGTGTAGTTGAAACCTCTGAGCTCTGGAAATGCATAAAGAGCAAACACAAAACTTGAGGAATATTCTAATCAGCTAGTACGTTTCTAAGATCCTGTTTCTCGTCGCATTTGGCGAAGCAAAATATACAAAAACATGTACAATCAATTAAAACTTTTATATTGTACGCTCGACAGAGCTTATCAGTAAAAATGCATACTAAGTCCTACACATACATATTATATAAATACACACTAATCATATCAGGGATTCATGTTATCGGAATGAACAATTAAATTTATATGACTGAGACCGGATGTTTTTTGTAGGACTGGTATGACACGGATAAGCACAACTCAGATGAGAAGGAGCGAATCCCATGTAACACTACTGAAATGATTCAGGTGAGTAAGAAAATGAAACTTGAACAGAATTCTATTTGCTTCCTTTTTCAACAGCATTGGCATTTTGCTGGTTTTCTCATTTTAATCTAATAAACCAAGCTGTAAATCTTGTGCTGAAATATTTCTGCTGAATAACTCCTTTTTGCAATTTAATGTGCATAATATATTATGTTTGTGCTTATGCGTTTATTACTTTCATCAACATTTATTTCTCTCGTGTGTACACTTACACGTCTAATCACATTCAGTCCTGTAGTGCATTGGATTACTATTTTGCATTGTGCTCTTTAAACTACGTATTTTGTTCTCTAAAAATATATGCCTGCTTTTAAAATCTGCGTAGTTTTTGCTTTCTTCGAGTATAAAATGTTAATGACCTTTATGATTTCTATGCATGATACACTTTTCATTCGTACTTATATTCCCATATTTACGATGTTGAATAACGTACCTGAAGCACGTATCATTACCATTAAGTATTTTTTACTAGTTGTGATGTTCAGGTTTTTATCTTGTAAATGTTAAATTCGCAATGTTAACTTACGTAAGTCAGTGAATAACAGCAGACAGCAATTGGCTGGTACGACTATGTGACTTTCGCAATAAAGCTACTTTACCCTGGAATACATGCGTTAATTATTGCTGCACGTGTGAGACTGCTGTATTCCAATAATATTACGTCGAAAAGTAACTTATCACACACACACACTCACAAAGCTGTTATGTTTACATGTATACACAGCAGTCTTTCTTCTTAATTGAAAAGGAGCAAAGAATGAATGCTAATTTCTTATTAATTATTGCAGGCTATTAATGGCCACCTCTCTCTGCAGTACGCTTACTTTGCCCCAGAGGAAAACATGATGCAAGAGAACATTAGTGTAGCGCAATGGAAAACACAGTACGACCATAACTGCTTGAATAAAACCATCAGCACATCAGACTATGCCGGATATGCTTATGACGCGATATGGACCTATGCCTATGCACTAGACAAATTACTGAAGCAGAACCATTCTCATATCACAAATCTTCATTCAGACAAAACAACAAAGTAAGTTCACTTCGCTGTCAACAATATTATTAAATCCCCCCGTCTGCGAGAACATAAAATGCTCATCAGAGTAAGAACATAAAAATATATAATACACTAGACTTATGACGACCAAAACATAAAAGACCTTCCTCAATGATGAAATTACATACACATTGTGCCCTGCATTACTTTTATGGAAGTGAAAGCCTCCTTCATAGACTCATACCTTTTGCATGCATGTAGAGTACCGTTTTCCATAACCGGAAATTGGCAGTATGTGACAGAATAGACTGGTAACAATGGTTTGAGTTAGGATTCCTTGCTAAAAAAAACTACAGAGGGATGTATATTTTGTTTTCAAAGTTTCTAATCTATTTATTGTCTTATATTTCCCCAATCGAATAGCGAACTTGTAAGGATCATAAAAGAAACCGACTTCAATGGCGTTTCCGGCCACATAAAGTTTGTTGGGGGCCCTTCAAGGTAAACGAGACTTTTTCTTTAAATTGTCATATGAAAAAAAAACTTCCTTTTGGAATGCTGCAAATCTAATCAAATAATGAATAAAAACTCACTACTATTGGGCTATATTGTGAGTTTGTCTAGCTTAATGCATATCGTTTTTCAAAATGTAGAATATCAACAATTCATGTGGTTCAGTGGTACAATCGAACAACAAAAATAGTTGGAACCTATCATCCCCAATCACCCGATGAAGAAACCATTGTGACAGCTGGACGGTAAGCATGTTTGCCACAATACTTCATCATCTCTCTTCTTTTTGCGTCCCGTTAAGTCTATATAACGTTTTTGAATGTGTTGTAATTCGATAACAGCTTAAAGTTGAACAAAGATCTAATAAGATGGCTAACGCCGGATGGGTCGGTTCCAGATGATGGTTCAGAAGCACCACCCAAATGTGTTCTGGAAACTTTAGCGTCAGCGCTGGATGTTAGCTGTGAAGTGGCGATTGTAATAGCGAACGTGATAGGATTTGGCATTCTTGGGTTCATATTAGTCATTTGCTTTCTCGTAATTAAACGAAGGTAAAATCTCATGGACATTTCCCATCATTTTATTCCTAAAGTCATTTTAAGATGTAACGATGAGAGAACAATAAGCATCTGAATTAATCTCTGCTTTTCATTGATCTTTAGGTATGACAAGAAAGTACAAATGACACAAGACTATTTCAAGGCCATAGGAATAGACATACTTTCTGCAACAAATGTTTCTGCATTGGATAAATGGGAGATCCCAAGGGATAGGGTTGTTATTAACAGGAAACTTGGAGAAGGAGCGTTTGGAACGGTGTACGGTGGAGAGTGTTTCTTTGATGACAGGTTTGTATAAATTTCTGTTTCTTCTTTTGTTCTCGTTCTTTTGACTTTCCTATATGCATGCTTGTGATAATGCCCAGGGAAAAATATGGATCCCCGTATGTATTTTAATGTAACTTGAAAATTACATTATCGATATCACAATACCCCAAACCGTTATATCACTCATCATGAAATACAGGAAACGTGCAAATAAATTATTGTCACGTTCATTCTTTAGATTCATTCCATTCATGCTTCATTCATATTTTTACTGCTTTTTACTTTGTATCAATGATAAATTATTCAAATCGAAGAAATAATCTACATAATCCTTGAACAACAACTCTACAATATAAATTTCAGAGGCTGGGTTGCAGTAGCTGTGAAAACTCTGAAAGTTGGATCATCGTGCGAGCAAAAGTTAGACTTCCTAGGAGAAGCTGAAGTTATGAAACGCTTTGAGCACAAAAATATTGTCAAACTCCTCGGGGTTTGTACTAAAAATGAGCCCGTATACACAATAATGGAATTTATGCTCTACGGTAAGTTTATCTCGTAGACTTTATGACATGATTGATGTACCAGTACCAACGATCTTATTGTATTTACATCCCAACTACGTTCATTTTTGAAATACAATAAAGTAGTAGTGATTTTAACAATCAGCTTGGTTTACCCAATGATCTACATAACTTTATTTTATACGTAACAGGGGACTTAAAAACTTACTTACTGGCCCGTCGTCATTTGGTGAATGGTAGGAACTGCGAGGAATCTGATGAGATCTCAAGTAGAAGGCTGACTTCAATGTCATTAGATGTAGCCAGGGCTTTAAGCTATTTGGCAGAACTGAAATATGTCCACAGGTAAAATTCAGTAGGAGGATTTTGCTTTTTAACATTATCGAGAGAGAAAGTGCCGGATGCATTATTTATTCAACCATGGAACCATGTTTTGTAATTTCAGGGACGTAGCTTGTCGTAACTGTCTAGTCAATGCGAGTCGAGTGGTTAAATTAGGAGATTTTGGTATGACTCGGCCTATGTATGAAAATGATTACTACCGCTTTAATAGAAAAGGTAAGAAGTTTTTGCCAAGTTTTACAACAATGACATATTTATGAAAGCATGAAGCATGTCAACGTGCATACTATATAACTTTTGGTTTCGGTTCCGAATCCACTTTTTAGTTTCAATGATATAAGAGTATGCCACGTGCAGCCTTCAATTAATGGATTTTATTTTTTTTACAGGGATGCTTCCAGTTAGATGGATGGTATGTAATTACACACTTGGCTGAAAAATTGGGACAAACAAGAAAATTGATCAAATATAAGGGTTTTAAAATGTATAATAATCTGTTGTTTCCTTTGGTTGGCAGGCTCCAGAGTCATTAGCTTTAGGGATTTTTACTCCAATGTCTGATGTGTGGTCCTTTGGGGTTCTGTTATATGAAATTATTACATTTGGTAGCTTTCCATTTCAGGGAAAGAGTAATAACGAGGTAAGATATAAAATAAGAAATTCAAAAATCACTTTGATAATGCGCTTATAAAATGCTGAGCATATGAGAATAATATTTACTTGCCCTAAATATAAAATAAACAACTTTAGAAAATTAGCAGATTTAGTCCTTCGTGTAAAAAATAGTTTTACTTTATAAATTTCACCTAATGTTTCATTTTAATTTGTCAAGACGGATTTGGTTCATTTATTATTTTTCTTTGAAGGTTTTGGACTTTGTAAAATCAGGCAACACAGTTTCCATTCCAGCAGGAGTGAAGCCACAATTGTAAGTATTGCAAGTTGATTATATAAGAAGGAAGTGAAATATGTGGGTCACGAAAAAAGTGAAAGCAAACATGTTATTTTACACCACCAGGGAACAACTTTTAAAGAGTTGTTGGACGCTAGAACCTCAGAAAAGGCCTGCCGCTGCGGAGATTGTGGAGTTTCTGGCGAATAATCCAAGGATTATATCTCCTTGTTTAGATAGTAAGGCATATTTTTTTTTCGTAAAAACAAAATGTGTTTACAAAGTCTACACTTTTGTTTGCTCGTTTTCTTCCAAGTCGTAGTGTTGTTATTCTAATTTAAACACTTTTCTTTGTTCCACAGTTCCGTTAGCATCTGTTCAACTGGAAGGGACTGACCAACTTGAGATTCAAATACCTGACAGACTTTTCAATCGCAAAGCAGGGTCTGCAGCGGTTAGAAATGGTGGAAAGGGGATACCCAAAGTAGTTCGCGAGTCCAGAGATATGATTGGTGGTAACAGCTTATCGGGACTGGGTGAAGAAAACATTCCGTTGACAGGTCAAAAGGCATATGGAAATCGAAATCAGAATCAAAGCTCATACGTTTCATTGCATCATGAACCTAATTCTGTGGATGTTGACCTGATATGAGAAATCTGACATATAGGCGTATACACTTAATGTGCATACACGGATAATTGATCTTATTTATTTCTTCCACGGTACTGTACCACACTAAATATTAAAAGTTGATACTTCCTGTCTTGGTGTGCCATTTGTAGTTCTCTGTATTTACCTTCGCACACTTGCAAATCTTTCACAATCAAGTACCTATTAGTACGTTAAGCGAAATTAGAAGTCTTGTGACGCTTTATTTGTTCTACAAATTATTGAATTTATAGGCTATATTGTTGTATACTCAACTTCTCAAAGAAAGTTTCATATTATATATAATATGCAAAATACCCTTAATGATAATACGCAGCATGCGTGATTTAAATCGTGGAGCTACTGTGTATTCGTTGTCTTTCTCATTTTCGAGAAGCTAATGTTAAAAAACAATGCTGGCTGTACAAATGTTAATTTCTTGCCAGTTAAATGAAAATATTTTTAAACCAGATGAAACTCAATTATTATTTTCGGATGTTCAAATATTCATTCAAAATTAAATACCGAAAATACGTATTTATCGATATAAACCATTATAATTAGGGTACGTATATAATAAAGATTACTTGTTTGTTATGTATCAAATCACACTTAACTGTACACCATAATTCTGGCGACAGATAGACCGTAGATGTCTAGAAAAACAATTATAAAATTGTCGATGGGTACTTTCAGACTTTTTCTATTTTCGACTCTCGACAAATGTAAATGTACTTAAAATACGTAGTTTGTACCTCGCCACGTTACCACTGAGTTTTAATGATCTAAGTTATGTACGTTTGTTGATGGTGAACAATCTCTAGACTAAGATACACGCAGTCCTTACTATCATTGTTTGTTTCAGTCTTTAATTTTTGTTGATGATTTTAAATGTTTTGTTATTTGAAATAAAAATTAACTACATTTTGTTTTTAAAAATGAAGAATCCTACAACAAAATGCAATCAGCCTTCCATAATTATGCCTAAATCTCTAAAGCACAGATACGCGAAAGAATCCTAATTCGGGAATTACAGGGATTAAATGCCAAATATTCACGGTATAGCCTTTTATGACTTTGCATGAATTGACTTTGTTGTCTCGTGCAACAGATGTACATGTTTGCATTAGTTTTTTTGAACATTACGACTTTTATTGGACAACGAAATAGAAGGAATAAGTTACAATACATTAAAAATACCTAAAATACAGTATGTCTAGTCAGTGTAATGATAATTGCAATAATCATTATTACGAAATAGCACTGAACACTCTTTATATCTAGGTTATTGACAGTATACAGATTACCTAAACTAACGTCATTATCCAATCACCCTGTAACAATCGAGTACAATAGCTTTCAAAATGGTTTTTCTGAGACGAAAATCCGAATTCATCCAAGGGTTGGGAAGTCTGAAGCATCGTCAATACGTGGAACTTGAGCTGGTCGTTGAAGCCCCTTATAGAGAAGCATAAAGAAAATAGTTATTCCGGGTAAGCAGAGGGTAGTAAGCCGAAAAATGAGTAAATGCAAACCCAACCAAACATATTAAACTTACTCCGCGAGGTCCGAAGCGTGGGCGTCCGCGAGGCTTTTCAGGCACAGCATTTGTTTGCTCAGAACCAGGAGTTCCCTCTCGTGGATATCCGTCCCCTCCACCAGCTCGGCTTGTTCCTCCGGTGCCACCAGCAGGAAATCTCCCTCCTCGACGTCTTTGATATCCAGTAGTAAATCCAACATCAGAAACAAGTTTCATTTTGCCAGCACGTTGAGGATAATAAACCTAATTAAATGATTATACCCATGTGAATATACCATTAGTTGGCAAAAATAAGGGAAATTGATATGAATTGCTTTACATCGTAAGTTTCATATTCCTCATGTTCATTGAAGTCTTCCCTCTTTTTTAGAACCAACTTTTCCAGTTTAGAAGTAACTTCCCCTTCCCCAGGTTTCCGAATGTTGAAGACTGGCTTTTCACGAGGAGCCTGCAAAAGAGACATAAATGACATGAGTTACTTGCCCCTAAACAACAGTATTATTATGATTTTCATTTTAGATGCTTTTGACATTTTCTACCTGCAAAGCTTTCCATTCCGTCAATGTCAATGTTTTCTCCACAGTGCTTGAAACGTTTTCATCGTCCGGTGTGTCCTCAGTTTTCTCCTGACCGTCTTTTTTGGCTGATGCAACCTTTTCTTCCCTGGGGATACAAATGACAGTAGTTAACTCTCTAGGTGCATACTGAAATGTGCATTGAGTAAAGTAAAGTTAAAGAGCTACATTTGCATTTGCCTACACTACACTTACCCATCAATCTCACTTGCTTCATTGCCACTAGCAGAGTTCTTCATCTCAGCGTCTTTCTGATCCACTTTGTCTTCTTCGGAACGCCCTTTGTTGTAATGTCGCCTGTTCGGAGGTGGTCCTTCTCTACGACTGCCTCGTGACGCCTGATGGCTTTGTTTTTCAGGAGCAAATCCACCCCCAGCATTGTTGTCCTTTACTCCTTTCTTCTCATCCTTAATTGTAGGCTGATTTCTTCCCTTCGGAACACTTTCAGCGGGAACGATGCGTGCCAGACGTTGGCCGACGACAGCAGAAGCCGTTTTGACGCCTGCTTTCCCGACGTTCCTGGAATCCACCTTTTTACCAGCTGACGCTTTTTTGGTCATTATCGATATCGATCCAGCTCCCTCCATATTCTCGTCATCATTGTCTCCGTCATTGTCGAGAAATGCAAATCTGTTTTTCACTCCCACACCATACTCACAGCTTGTTTCCACCATTTTGAAGTAACAACCTTCCAAAGAAAACAAAAAAGCAAAGATAAATTCCAAATCCAACTTACTTATTGTTAACTTTCGAAATACAAATTAGAATAGGTAAACACAATAGTTATAAAAAATGTTTTACCTTTAGCGTTGTTGACCGGGAAAATAAAGCAATTTTATAACAATACGTCAGATGTAAACCGGGCAAAAGTTAAATTTCTAACTAGAACAATACGCTAATCCCCTAATGTAGCAGGTTCAGGTCGTGTGATGCACTCGCTGAACACTCAACTGACTGCACTCTTGATTTGAACTGATTGCTTTTTCAACTGCAGATGTGATGCTGAAATGACTGACCGAATGTTCCATGGTTCATACAATAAATTTGTTTATGGCGGCATCTCATTATTGTTGTGTATCGTGTGCTTGGTTGTAAAATGATGCAAATTCTAGAGATGCTCTTGAATATCATGCAAATGCTTCGTTTCTGTACACGTTTGACACGAAAATGAAGAGGAAGAAAAACGATGACTCGATGACTGATGTAAATTTGGCGTTTCTCTTTCTACGATCAAGCTAAAGTAAAGTCCCCTACTAATAAACGGAAGAATATCCTGTCACAAACTTTTGTCCTCAGATTTCGCTCAAAATTTGCATACAGGGGTAATT
>JAQIXX010001905.1:0-28884 GCA_034700605.1 Willowsia nigromaculata | reverse complement strand
TTTTATCTTGGATTTGTGCATAACGAAGAAGATTTCTAGAAAATTTTCAATGACGAAAATCTGGCGGAGTAAATAGAAGCCCCCTCAATTACGCGCCTCCCTTTAATAAACGCCCCGGCGTCTACGTATGAAAAAATCGATATTGCATGTAGACGCCGGGGCGTCTATTTCAGATTTTACGGTATGTGTATATTGCTAGAATTCCTAAAGAAAAATATTGGGACATTTGACAGAGAGTAAAGAGAGTAAGACGAATCCAAATCATTTCAATCTCCAACACAACTTCATTTTCCAAGATTTTCTCATTAGTTAAGTAGTTATTAAACGTAGTAACTTTTTATAAGAAGTTCAAACGGTTAAAAACATCTTGGATTTATGATTCTATATACATTTTAGATCGTACGGCATGGTGAGTTTACTTGACATGGTCTAGTAATTGGAAGAGGGCGTTTATTCGGAAATTCACAGTATATAAACCGTATGCTTGCGACAAAAATTAATTCATTAATTTCTGAAATTTTATGTTGAAATTTTAGTAAATACTAAACCAATTGGTTTATGTGAAAAGATTTGAGTTGCCCTTTTTTTAGTAAAGACGATACTTTACACTGAAAGGCCCAGATATATAGATACTTGCAGATAGGTAGTGGCAGCCCAAAATATTTCAGAGTCTATGCACTCTCCATCTAACTAAAATGTTCCATACTATGACTTTCCCTTCTTAACTTTTCATGAGATGCTTTCAGTGCTCATTAAATCAAGCTTTTATTAAATTGTTCAATGAAAAGAAGTTTTGTATTTTGGTTATGATTGGTTTTCCAAGCATATTTAGTAAATTAACAACGCATTTTATGCTGACCAAAAATTTTAATTGAAAATTAGCAAATGAGACATCAAGTATCTTGGAGGTTTTGGAATTTTCAGGTTTTTAAGCCTGAAGGCTTTTAATTCATCCTCTCTGAAGTGCCTCAAGCTTTCTGTCTGGCTAAAAATCCTCTGACATGAATGTTTGTCATGCTAGACCTTTGAGCTATGCAAACAGCGGTACAGATAATTTAAAATTAATGCTCAATAGTTTTTCATGAAAACGAAATCTGTTTGTAATCGTCACATTCATTAAGTATTAAGCATTACGTTTACTGTCATGCATCATTTGAAAGAAATCTTAAAATGAAGGCATGTACATTTAAATGTTTTAAATATTAAATAACTGTTGAAACGCTACAAAAGTTTCAACTTTAAAAAATTGGCTACAGTGTCACATGTTCTTGATTAAATGGTTCTACACAGTGAGTTTAACTTAAATATCATAAAAATATTTACACCAGGACCTCTGCGATCATTTAAATGAATTATGATCAGAAAATTATTATTACAGACATTTTCTGGCAAAAATATTTTTAGTGAAGTGGTCAAAGTTTTTGCCTTTGTAACACTTCCCCTGCAAGTTTTTTCTGTCACATAACCTGAAAAACTAAAACCGTGTAGATCTATTAGAATTGTGTGTAAGTTTGCATTAAATGGCAGCAATGTTTGATTGTAAGCAACGAACCATCGTATAATATACAGATGCACCCGTTATATTTAAAAAATCGTGGATGCGATAATTTCGTCGTGAATTTGTTTACTCAGAACAACTGTACCATGATAAAGATTACCTTTGCCACAACATTGGATTGCCATCGTTGTGTAAGTGGCAATTTCTAAAATTACATGTATTACGTGGAGAAAGAGTGGAAATGTCTTGCATGGAAATAATTGTTCCGAGTAAACAAGTGTAAAAAATAAAGTACCCCAGTACCGGACCATGTATCGCCTTTTCTGTATTTTGGTATCTCAATGATTGAAAGTTGAGTTGGAAATCTTTCCTGAATACAAGAGGTCATGTATTTCAGTCAACATTCTTCGATAACTCACTTCAAAATTTCATACACATTTAATAAGCAATAATATACATGAGAGAAGTAAAGTCAAATCTGTGTGAATGTAAATATACATTTACTAACACACTGTGAGTATGTGACATCTTATGAATAAATCTAAAATCAACAGCTCCTAACTTTTATTTTAACTTTAACCGTCACATTGTATGAATAGTATCATTAAACTGTGAATAATATATTATTAATTATACTGATTGAGCCATATCTTAACCCCCGAACAATATTTGCAATTAGCTTGAAGCTTTGTTGAGTTCTAAAGTAACATGTGGAAAGGCTTGGATCTTGCTATTAATCATCTGAATCTTCCATATTGCAATTTATCAGTATCGTTAAAATCTAGCCGACCAAAAGAAAAAAATAAAGAAAGTAGTAAAAAGAAATGTTTTAAGGAACGATGCCTATAAGTTTTTGCGAATTACTTAGGGTTCAACAAGAATCATAACGTTTATCTAAAACTTACACTATTTTAATTAAATGGTTATAATATACAGTTTGCTTACCGGTGTAGTAGACGATGTTCGTAAGTCCTAAAACTGCAATTGGCTGACTGCTGACTGGCTGACGTCTGGACAATCATGATAAAACGCATATTAGGCATTTAGTAGTAGCTTTTGTTTCAACGTTTAATGACATTTTTGATGCTTGTAAGTTTATAAATTGGTACTATCCAAGGAACGCAACGTGAAGAAAAGCGCAGTCTCCATAGAATATTGAATCTTGCCTATAATTCTTTATTAAGGATTCAATATTGTGCATTTTTTATACACGTTCCTCGGTACTATCGTGTTTGCTGCTTACAGACAAACGGACGGAGAACCTTGAGTCAACACTTTCTTTCGCACTTTCAGCGTTATTAACTGAATAACTATTTTGTTGAGTGGAAGTAAGTAAGTTTAATCAGATTTTCCCTCTGAAAAAATGAATTGGAAGCCGGATCGCTAATCCTTTTGGTGCTTTCATAATAAATTTAAAAGATTCGGATTTGAAACTTTGAGAATTCGGAGATGCATATATATTAAACCCTCTATCCTGACTTTGTGTAATATGATGCATATCACTTAATCATAAGCAAGGCATACCCAGAAAAAATTTCGAAGATCGTTATTAGAGTTTCTGTCGCAAGAATGTTTCTTTAACTTTTACAGAAAAGAGTGTCATAGTTTCTGCATGATCCGCTTTCGTATTACATTATAGATTTACCAAATAAATAATATTACTACAGCATACATAAAAAATTTCGATTAAAAAGACGAGTTGGTGAGGAATCTGCAGATATTCTATCGACTACTGAAAATTTTATTAACAGTATGTTTGAATAGGGAGTCATCAAAGGCTATTTTAAGCCTGAGAAACCCATCAATTTCTGTAAAATTCCAATAGATACACAAGGGAAACGCATACGGATGTCTCAATAATGATAGATTAGATCAGATGAAAGACACTTGTAACACTTCATTTTATTGCTTCCGAAGTAATTTTCCTCAGCAGCAATATTGAACGTAATCCATCCTATTTATACATAACTATCCAAGGCACATGGCGAAATGCTCAATCTTAACGTGGTGTGACGGTTGGGAGCAATTTTTATAAGGAAACTGCGCCGGTCTAAACCAATTAAACTTGCCCGATTGATTACTGTTTTAGTGCTTCACTTTTCTTTTAAATATAGATTGAAGGACAGGTTGAGAGCTGTTGCTTCCAGGCGAAGTGAAGTAGTGGTTCAAAGTGTTTTAGAAAAAGCATTGATCTAGCTATCACTATTATAGTAGTTTTGGAACCTTTAAGTGATTAATCATTGAGTGAGAAGCATCAGTCCGAATTGTTTGCAGACCTTTGAGTCAGTAAGATAAAGCAAATTGGATGAAGAGTTGCAAAGTTAACAGGCTAACCAGCCAATGCTCTCTACCCATTGAATAGTTTATTAGTTGAACCCGTGAACTTGGTAACATTTAACTAATTGCTTATGCATATTACCATTATGTACAACGTAGGTGCTTGAAAATTCGATATTGAACACCGCACTCAAAAGTTGCATATTTTATTGGAAACTCACAATACCTGGATACAAGAAACAAGAAAAATTGTAGTAAAAATAACCTAAAACGTGACGGAGTTATTTGGTATTGAATAATACTTTAGTCGCTTGAGAACGGTCGAATGATTCTAGATATGCTCATTATAAAACCAAAAAGCCAGGTTATGAAACTTTCAGCGATTAACAGGTATGTTAATGTAACATACAAAATCAAATATTTTATCCTTTACCAGTCTTTGTAGATCTTAATAAGAAGGTGAACTTTATAGCTTGCAGAATCCATTGGTAACAGCTATTTTTTTGCATAATTTGTTGTCCTAATATATCCTTACCCCAGCTTCATTTTGAATATTTTCATTATGTCCTTCATTTTCTACTTTTCCTTTTAAGTTTCCATTTTAGAACTTACAAGATTAGAACTTTCCCTACATATTCATTAGTACTCTACAAAAACCAAGATTACAATAATAATATTGCAACATTTTTCCCCAATTAGTAACGAAAATGCATGAAGCTGTTAGGTTCCTCAAACCAGTTCAAAGATCCGAGTAACGATTAAATTACGTATATTGTTTTTCATTCTCTTATAGTCACAAAAGAAATTTAGAACCTGGTTTCACATGTGTTAATGAATAGAGTTAACACATTTTTGTATGAGTAATCTGTTAAGTATGAGATCAGTACCTTTGTTACATCAACCTGCAAATTAAATTTATAATTTTAATTCGTATCTTTAAAGGCATAAAGAGTTTCCCTTTTTTGTAAAATGCGTACACATACAATGTGTGTTAATACTTTTTTATGTTATGCTTACCTTTAATTTGTTGATGCAATATGCAAATTAAAATAGCATTAAAAATCTTTGGGCTACAAAATCAATGAAGGTTTCAAACATCTGCATGTCTAAATATGGGGAAATTGATAAATCACTCCAGATGCCCTGAAGGTTTTGGGTACTTTGTAGATGCTGATAACTCACTCAATGCTAGTTAGAATCTACTTGCGAGTGACGCAAGTTGTTAAATAAAAACGACTTTTGGCTTCTTTACGAGAGACATTTAATTACACACTGAATAAACATAGAGAAATCTATAATTTTTCCATCTGCTAGCTAAACGGCATGTCTTGTAATAACTGCAAATTTAATATAATACATTAGCATAATATGAGAATTAACTATTTGAGACATAATGCACAAAAATACATTTAGTCGCTTTCCCCGGGCGTTAAGAGGTCGCTGTATTTCTCTTTGTAGGACGAAGATGAACTTTGCTTTTATTTCACAGAAGTACCTAATATAATCTTATATTTATGCATGCAATTTTAAGCAACGCTTTCCGTCTTAGAAGAGAATTCTAGATAATGGATACACTAAAGTTAAAACAGTCTCCTGGCCAGAGTCGCTAAAAAATAATTATTCTAAAGTGCTATGATTTCAGAAACAAATTGTCATATTGTAAAAGTATATTTCTACTCATCGTTCAACCTCTATTTTTTGCTGTCAACAATGATTAATCATACAACAGCAAGTTTTTACTTAAAATACGACTATGAACACATAAATGAGCGGGTGTCATGAATTTGTGATGAGAATATAAGTTGGGTTTTGGCATATTACGGTTTAAAATATTGTCTAAGCTTATTACATGTCAAAATACATACACTTGTGTACAGTATCATTTTAACTCACGTTTTTTGTCAACTTTTGATAATTCTAGTACCTGCATTAAATCTTATGAATGAATTATCAATTATAATATTTCAAAACGTTTTTTAAAACCGCTTTTACTAGCGATGAAATCTTATCGCAACGCTATCGAAATTTTTTCACACAAGCATTTTATCATTTTATTTTCAATTTGCAGTCTTTTCGAACCAAGGTTTTTCATCCAGATAAAGATCCAGATAGTTTCCATCCAGCTTATATATTTTAAAACATCGTTTCACTAATTCATCGTATTATTAAAATTCCCTAATCGACTTTGGTACATACTGGAAACATAATTTGGCAATCATTTCGTTCGTGAACGTTTTACCTTTATCAATGTTAATGACCAATAATTTATGATACCAACTATCCAGTCCCAATTTACTTTTTATTTTTTAAAGTTAATACATAAGTGTGAGTTTGAAACTGTCGTTATAAGTTTGCAAAAACAGCGAAAAATAAAGATGCAAGACGAATAGACATTACAAATACAAGATTCATAAACTTAAGGGATAAAATATCCACCTATTGATTCACTATTGTATCTTCGGATTGAAAACACATTATCCATTCATTATGGACCCCGAGACATCTAGAGTGCTTTATCAGCTCTTTAGTCCGTAGATGCCGAAGCGTTGCAATGGAAAGTAAGTAACTTCGAAACATAAATTTGGGTACTTTCTCAATTTTATTTATACATTTGGCAGTCCTTGTGCATTTTTAAAACTTTTCCGTAAAAAAAAGGAATGATCTTACAGGACTCGTAAATTTCAAATAAAGTTATCAAATGTCGTTAAAAAGGAGCGTGGTCTAAACTTTAATGTGGTCAACCATCGTTCCAGCCGATTGTCGTTAACGAGGAAACTTTCGTGCAACAGCGTTATTCTTGATGTTCTCAGCTTCACAGGCTCTGCTCTTGGCAAAGACATGAAAATATATAAACTGTAGCAAGAAAAGAACATAAATAAATTCTTTTTTCAGTTTACACATTTGTCATAATATATACATTGGCTCCCGTCACAAATTTATGGTCACAAAAGTTCTTTTCTGTGCACATAAATTGGTTAAGAATGTTTACAGCCAATCTAAAAACTCCGAGGTTCTTATAGAACAGAGCCTGGATCTGGTTAGGTTTTCAGCAAAAATGTTTTGAAGCAGTCACAACGTGGAACACAAATTTTAACTGATCTTCTCACTTTTATCTGAGAATATTTATCATTGGAAAGAATTAGCATTAAATAATTTTTTTATAAATCACCTCGGGATATGAGACTAAGACTTACATACTTGCTGCGCAAATTAATGATATTTTTTATTCGTTTTAATAGAGTATGTAAATATATCCTGCTTGCAGCAAGAAAAATTTCCAGTGATAAGGTACCGTAACGCGAAGTAGATGTTTTAGAAACTTCATCAGTTTTAAAGGTATCAAGCTTGTAATGCGAGGATTTAATACTTTTGTATGTGTATTCCGATAAATCTGTATCATATAATGAGAGAAATTCCAGCTTACTTTGTCTCTCAAAGTTGTTCGACTTTGACCACTAAGGTAATACAGCTAGCAATTCTTTTTTACCCCACAAATCTTGTTTTTGACTCAATGCAAAATTTCTAAGAAAAATCAGAGAGCTTTAGTGGATTTTGTTGCCATAATTCAAACACAAGTAATCAAAGGAAACTTATAGACTTACGCCCTGGGACATAATTTATGATGCTAAAATTAAGTTTATCATGGATAAAGTTTAAAAAATACAAACAAATGAAGGAACTGTAATCCTTGAATTGTAATTAAAAATCAGAAATTCATACTGGAAATTGTGTATTGATCTAATGTTTACAAGTAGATATTCTCAACGGATTTGCTATAAGCGTTAGACTTTTCTTTACACACCTTCAGCTTATATGTGTCGTAAGCAAGCAAACATAATAACGGATGCTTTGCAAGAAAAAAGTACTTAGTTTAGACTGATTCAAGAACGCGTTTGTATCTCCACATTATTCATGTTTGAATAAATGATTGAACATACGACAAACAGGAGAAGGGATCATCTAGAAAAATATAATTTTACTTGTACGGCAAAGCCCAAAACACTTAAATGATATTTTTAATGGCGATTTTTTTCGCTAACGCTGCTCCAACACATTGTATAAACTCACAATTACCTAAAATATATTGATAAAGAAAGTGTTTCTGAAAATGCGTCTCAAATCCAAAACTCTGATTGCGATTCTAATGTCTCTGACTAGCAAGACAATTGCAAGTGCAAGGCAAGACAATGAGCTCTAAATACTCTAATAGCAATCTCCTAAATATACCCTCGATTATTTTTATAGGTTTCTTGATATGTTTTTTTCATGTAATTTGCTTGAATTTTGTTTTGCAATCCTGACTAAAGTAGAAATAACATATCTCTAGCTAAACACATTTTAACGCAGATTTCGGTGTTTTTACGCTTGTGTTATGGTTAATCAACATTCTCCGTCTGTAAACGTATGGTTTACGATTACTATAGAAAAGCGGCTATAAAAAGAAATTTTATCTAAAATGCTGACAAGTCAATTTTTTTGAAATTCGATTTACATATTTTAAACTCAGATAGTGATGTATGACTAGCTTTTAGAGAATATTTCAGGACAAAATTAGCCATTATGAAATTGGAGAATATGTCGGTGATTCGTTACAGTCAATAGCAAACACGTTTGTGTTTTATTTCAACAGCTTTTGGGCATTGTGAAAATTTTCATAGCTCCTCTCATAAAAAGTTAATATGAACAGAAGCTTAATTTAAGCATTTTCATTCGAAAATTGAATGTATAATGTACACGCAATTGGTTTTTATTCTTGCAAACTACTTATTATGCTCAGCAGAGCACACGCGATTTCAAAAAGGCGCAAAATGAATAGGATACTACAAAGTAGATATTTTTGAACAACTTTACAATTGCTAGAAATTAAAACAATAGAGTTGAAGTGTGTGGCTAGCCATAATAGAAAGTGAAAGGCTAGAGAAAAAGTTAGATTTTCGGATTGAAGTTTTCGTCGAGAGCAGTGCATTTCACTTGTGCTCGAAGGATTACACTTTAGTGCCTACCAGTATTGGAAAGCCTCTGGGAAAGCTTAAACTTATCTAAGCAAAACAATTCATTGTTAATCTCAACATCATGAATGAATTATGGTAGAGTGGCTGTCTATTTACCACAGATAAACAAAAGACAAGCTTATATTGTTATCACCATCAAGACTTACGACATGCAGCAGGCTTCTTTTTGAAGGCGTGAAATGTGTCTTAAATCGAAAATGAGAGAGTTGAAATGAGAGCTTCTATAGGAGCAAGAATCTAACAAAAGATTCAATGAATAGTACAAAAATAGTGCGAGCTGTAACCAAATACTGTCCTTGTGCTTAATGCAACACTTGCAGTTATCTTGCTGAGAGAAAGCTGAAACTAGTATGAAAAACGAGGTGGCCCGGTGCATGATATAGGCACATACATTCACGACGATAGAGTTCAACAACATAAGTCGCACGCAGAAGTTGTGAGCACTGTGCAAACTCTTAAGTAAGATCGCCTTATTTTCACATAGTGTCAGTCTCCAGTGGAATGTGGAGCTGTGGAAAGCAAGCAGATAATATGTGAGTGATCGACACAGAGAAGTCCTGTCTTTGGCTTTCTCTTTTTGCAAAAGCGTATCAAACGAATGTAAGAGAAAGTTGCAGCGTCCCACACACCAGCATTGAATACTTGCAACTGTAAGGGCGTTGGGGTAATAAGTGACGTACTTTCTATCGCAAAAACATTGTATAAACAAGTCACCATCAATTATCATGGTCGACTGAGTCGTGTGGCGAAAGTATTAAGCTAGAGTGGGAATACGAGTTTTAATTATTTGACAAAATTTACAGGCATGAAGTTTGTCGCCAAGCGTGTTTGCTGTCGAGTTAAGTGCTTCCAAAATTGACTTCTTTCCCGAAACGTGAATATTGACCTGTGTATTGGAAAATTAATTTATTATTTAAAGTTTCTCACATTGGACTTCTTGTATACACGCATTTGTCGTAAATAAAAACGTAATACACAGACGTTTATATTCCCAAAGTGTTTCTTCTAATCACACGAAATCATAATGCATTTAGTATTTTTTCCGCTGGTCACTCAAATGAAATAAAATTGCTGCTTTTATGTGGTCCGAATCTAAAATTCGCTGTTTCTATTTTGATGGGGAAATCGTGAGCTAAATGTATAGGTATTAAAGAAAACAGCAATGTCATTTCAAATATCGTACTCATTCGCTAGAAAATAGAAATATTCCACGGAAAAGATACTTCACCCTCACGTTTTGTGCGAGAATCGTCAGGGGAGAAAATTTTCTTGTCGCCTGCTACAACTAGAAAATTGGATTGGATGTTTTAAGGTTTTTTTGGCTCAATGAAAAGGTTGAGTTGGGTAAACGCATTGTGGGCTTTCTTTCAAGAAGAAAAGATGTTAGGAGAAACTAGTAGTTTCTTAAAAAATCGTTAACACTTGATACGATCGCACAAACAAGCGTGTCATTATTTGGTGTTATTTCTCTCTCTGCAGAAAAAGCTATTCAAGAAAGCAGAAATTAGTGAAAGCGTGAAATGGATTACGTGCAACGTATTCATTTGAAAGGTTTGAGTTTATGGGCTTTGGAAATGACCAAACTTTAACTTGTTTGTTTAGCTTAATATAATTAATGTATGATCAACAGGAAGCGATACAAATTGTAGCATGTCCAGTGGGTGGGAGAAAACCATTTGTTGAGAGAAAATTGGAAAGCATATCGAACAAAAAACCAAGGTTGTTAGACACTGTAATTCGAGCTTTCATGGAACCTAATATTTACTAAACTATGACAAACCAAAATTTGGAAGACGGTGATTACAGCGGTATCGCTGTTGGGTTATTCAATAGCTCACCAAAGCCACATTTTGTGCTACAGAACAAAGAATCACTTATAAATCTGCTAAGTGCTCCCACAAGGGGCTCATTCTATTTTGCAGGGAATTCTTTAGATCTTGGTGTTAATAATGTCGAAGGTCAAACGCAATTGGATGACCATGACTGCCTCGACTGTGGGAATAATCTCTATGTTAGTGGTGCCAGTGGGGCTTCAGCTGGTAATCAAAGTGATAGCACTATATTCGAAGTGACAACGGGTGTTCCGTTGACTAATGAGGGGGAGGATAACGACCAACTATTTGTTCTTCCATGGTCAATCATCACATTATGGTGCTTCCTTTACATCGGGATTTCTTTAGCAGCCATTATTGGGAACACACTGGTGATGTGGGTCGTTGCGGTAAGTACCCTTAATTTTCAAGTTCCTTTTATAGAAATTCTCATGTGATGTTTTTAGGTAGTTATCCTGAATGATTCGCTTAAGCAGTAAGTACCACTTCAAAACCTAATACCAAGATGGAATTCGTGATTTTAAATGCTCAGGTGTTCCTAAACAGGAGAAAGTTGAACACATGCTGGGATTTTATATACAATTCTGAATTTTGTGTTGGTCAAACTTTCACAGATAAAACTTTAACCACAGTTTCAGGCATCAATATATACATAAGTTGGGCAAGCATAAGGACACTTTACTGCTTACAGAATTTTGTTGAAGCATAGTTTCTGTCTATAAAAGTGAAGGAGAGAAACTTGATGGAGAGACTGAAGGCAGTCTAGTCCCGGCAAATGTAGACATTATGTAAATTGTAAGCATTAAGTAGTTTTATGAAAGTACGAAATCGTTTTTCCTCTCTGTAGCGCAACCACCATGATGTTCCCTCCGAATATTTTACTGGGAAAGCTATGGAAATCTTTCGAGTTTATCATTTTGCTAAAAGGAGTAGACAAATTAATCTCAAAAAGTTTAAATCACACAGCATGGCATATAAAAAGCTTCGATGCATGTTGGATACGCAGTTTTAAATTTTAAATGAATTCTTGGGACGGGACTTTTCCTACAGAAGTATAATTGTTACGCTATTGGTACCCATGTGTACCGTTAAATCCTATTTTTACGTACTAACCAGACACTTCAGCGTTTTGGTCAGTATTCAACATGGAATAATCGATTTCGGGTCCAGAAAATACTTAAAATTCAAATGTTGTCTGTCATTGTCCTTGAATGACATTGTCCTTTGAGTTAGTTTATGGGATTCACTGACAGGACATACAATTGCCAAAACGTGATACTTTAATGCTGCCATGTTATTGACCAGAGAAAATGTTTTCGATGTAAGTTTAGATATTTTCTGAGTTTATCAAATCTTCGTTCCTCCAGGCAGGAAGTTACTTTCACAATTTCGCAAAATTTGTGTTAAGTTATGCACGGAGAAAGTGTGAATTCTACATCTAAGCTAGGAATTAAACTCGTATTTAGGAATGAATTTCAAGCAAAAAGTATGCGTAGAGTGTAGGAAAATTTCCATACGTTGATGAGGAAACTGACGTATATCATATTTGAATTTTTAAAAGTTTAAGAGCCATACCAAATCCAATTTATATTCTAAAAAGAAAAATTTAGGTTTATCTCAAACTTGGTGTCATAATAAAACTTTAATGAACAACCTAAGTAGATAACTTGGTATTTTCATGGAACCTCCTTCCACGACTTCTTCTAGCTGCCAGATACTTCAAAATGATGCCGCTCCTAAAATAAGAAACAAACTGATGTTCATACTCTGAGCGTTTCTCTTTACCTGTACATCTAAGGTTGGCTGGAGTTAAGCTGGAGAAAGGACAAAGGCGATAAAACTTTTGAGAAAATTCCCAGTCTTTGAAGATTCTTGAATAAAAGGGTAAAATACTTTCGAGGTTCAAAATAAGAGACCTTTTTCTAAACATGTACCCAAATTTCTGATAATGATTGTACTGCTTATTGTGGGTCACAATTGCTAAGCTTATGTCAAATAGTTCCTCTTTCACTTTTACCCATCTTCAAGCTGTCAAAGTGACGTTCTTCCTTCTAACTTTAGAATTTGGATGCAGATTGAATGCAAATTTCGCTACTTGCGTATAAGGGATAAGATCAATGCTGGCTTTAACATCCATTAAACTGCTTGCAGTGCAGTTTGCCTATAGTTTGTCTTACATCATAGTACAAACATGTATTTGAAATACGCGAGTAATGTAAAAATATATCGAGCATTGGATTTTACAAATTCTGTTCATAGGACGTACATGACTGGGAATTTTTCAAAGTAATTTGTTCAATTCTTTGTCAAATTGGGCTTGTCCCCGGAGTGATGTACTGTGTCTCTTTGAGTCATAAAAGTGACAGGTTGTAGACTCCGTTAACTTAGTTTAAAGGGCACGAGGGAGAAAACTGCTCGTTAGCTAATTGACTGGAGTAGTCTTTGGTAAGAAAAACTCATTTATATCTAAAAATGTCATGTTTCAACAACACGTAGCTTTGTCCGCAATTTATAAATAGGAGGTGTTATTGATATTTAGAAACATTGGACCGCTCATCAATCATTAATCAAACGTTATGATATTCTTTAAATATTTATGATTCGCAAAAAACTAACTGGCATTTGGCCCTCCGAGACTAATTTATGTGTGTATAGTATATAGGACAGTTTTTTTAGTAGTACTAGACTGTGTTATAAAGTAGCATCCAGAGATGTCATTTATCAATGCTGCTGTCCGATGCTGAAAATGTGTTTTTTAGTACGGAAAATGAAAAAAGTAAACCTATGGTAAATTAGAGAAATGCGGATCTAATGTAAGTTTCCAGAAAAATAAATTCCTAGGATCGGTTAATTCTCATACATACATGTCTCTCCAAGAAGGAAAGTTCTAACGTGTAAATATAATAGCTTCGGAAATGTATTCTTAGATTATGATTTTAGTCATGGTCACAGTTATATATTATTCTTGTCCGAAGCAAAAATACTTATGGCACTTCATCATCAACGCAATAGAATAAGTCACATGCTTCTAGCTTAAAAACAAAATCAAAAAACCATTTTACTGTACAATTCACAAAATAGTTGAACGTAACAATGAAAACCAGTACGATTTTTTGAAACTTTGAAAAGTTTGGCTTACGAAAGAACGTAATAAAGAAATCAAAGAATTCCTCGACTGAAATCGGAGTAGTTTAAAATAGTAAACCCGATTCAGGAATCAAAACGGAATTAGGGCAAATAATGTTGCTGTAAACAGCTATACGTTAACAACACTTGTTTTATTGACCACCATAAACTTTGCTTTAAAACAAGGAATGTAGTACGCTTTCTCATAATGTCACGGTTTTCATTTGATTTTAGGTATAGGTAATTAGGATAGTAATAACTAACTAATCATTATGGTCATTCTACCAACACAAACTCAAATGTATAAGAAAACGAGCTAAGCTTTCAAGATAACAGCAAGAATTTGGAAGAATTTGTATGTTGTCAATATTTTCATTGTTAGGCTTTCTTTTAATATACTTTTATACAAAGTTTTTATATATCTAGAAATTTTAGCTTTCTATGAATAAGATCATTCAAGAATTTTAGCTAGTCTATGAATCTAACTCGTATGAAACTTTTTAGAAACTTGTTTCTGTGAGTTTACCAAACACCGATACGTGTTACATATTAACTCGATGTAACTCATTTAAACTAAGCTTAATGACTGTCATATGCGACAATAGATTTTCACTATGGCATTTTAAACCTTGCCATAGTGCATAATCAATATTGTATATCATACTTTGAGTACTTGGTTGGAAGTCGTGTTTACGTATTTTGTCTTTATTCTTTTTTAACTCTTTTTATTATTTGTTCTCATTTTCTATTTTGTTATCATAATAAGTATGACACTCTGTCATAACCACAATCCATGCAAAGAATTTTAAAATAATGAATAATGAGTGTCATATTTTTATATTAATCCGAAAAAATATGAGGGATATGTAACATTGCTAAAAGACCATTATTGGGAGGCATCAACTGCGACTACCATCATTCACGCCGTCAAGCTGTCGAAAATAAATAGTCGAAAGTTATATTGCCCCTGCTTAGACATGCTACATTGCTTCTGTGTTACGTCGTAGATGCAATCACTAGATCCCGTCGAAACTAGTGACGCCATGTGTGAAAAAATAATTAGAACGGATAAATCCTTTGGCTTTGACACCCGTCGTTTGACGCGCATACGTCGCTTCCGAATCGATCAAAACTAATACGTAAAGTATTGTCTAATTTGCAGCCCAAATGCTTGGTATGTTTTTGGAAAATAATTAGAAACTTCCATGCTTATGAAATATTCGCAAGAATGTAACACGAAACTAAACCTACCACAAATAAACGTGACAAATACACCCTAAAACGGAGCATTTATGTTCGCCTAGAAAGCGGTCACTTATTTACACCAAACTTTTTGCTGCAACTACTGCATGTTTTCAAGAGATCTTTATGTTAATCTAGATATCTCGGACCATGAGAACCGTGACCAACATGTTTATAGCCAACTTGGCCCTTGCTGATTTTATCATCGGACTTTTCACAATCCCGTTCAACTTTCAGGCGGCGCTTTTTCAACGATGGGATCTCCCAGATTTCATGTGTGCTTTCTGCCCCTTTGTACAGGTAACCTCTCTGCCAAATTACTGAACCCTTTTTCTACCCAAGTGTAATGCTAATGCAACACGGCCACGTACACAATATCAAGTGACCTGAATCACACTCAGGTTCTCAGCGGAGTGGCATTAATTTCCTCGTGTTTTATTATTGCAGGTTCTGAGTGTAAACGTGAGCGTATTTACTCTATCAGCGATAGCGGTGGATCGTTACCGGGCAGTTTTATATCCACTAAGTCCACGTGTATCCAAAAGAAAGGCAATTTGGGCTATTGTTGGCATCTGGACAACAAGCATTGTGTTAGCTCTTCCCACTCATCTGGATTACAAGTACGTTATCATAAAGCCCCACACTCCTCGCCTTCCATGTGTAATCATTAGTGTCATAGTATCCAGAACATTATCATTACTACTTGTATACAATTTCGGGCATCTCTCTTTCAACATCAGCATGATATTAGATTTTCCCGAAACTCCAAATAACCTAAAATATGGAGCAAATTTCCTCTGTCACGCTATTAAATTTCATTGCTCTTTAGTAATAGCAAAAGTATAGCATATTTTCCAACAGTAAATAAAATATATTAAGAATCATAATGACAATGTTGAAGCCTGAATGAAGTTAACCAAGACCAAACTACAAACGTGGTATATCCCATTTAATGAGTTCCACTGTTGTAGCATTCATAACATGTTTCGGTTATCATGATGTATCTTCATGCAACACCAACTAGTTCACTACGCACGGAAAAGAGTCGTTTTATGCATTTATGAAAACAACTACACAGCATGTATTATTTACTCGCAAAGTTGCATAAACTAACCTTCCCCACTGTCTCCGCTGGATGAAAGTAAGATGAATGGAAAATTCTAGCTTCGGAAAATGCATATGAGTCATGCAGAGAAACGTGATACCCTTACCCCATTATTAAAATAACGAGGAAAATATAATGACAATGTTGGGTAATAAACTATGAAATGCGGATCGTAATTCATAAAATGAACAGTTGATGCCACAAAGTAGAACTTCTGCAATATTGGTGCATACATTTAGGTTGACTCTGTGTAACGTATAAGGTGAGAAAGTTGAACTTTACTTAAACTTTCCGTTTTTCTCTGAATTAGATCATACTTTCACATTACACAATTGAAATGTTCAATTTGCCCCAGGAATGCTAAATATGCACTTGATATCATTGAAATGATATGGAAAACGAAAACCGGTCAAGATAGTGTTGCGCAGTAAAATATACATACTTGTTACGTTTGTTATAACGGAACAATGTTGAATGAGTGAGAAAGGTATGGTATGTTTGGAATCGGATCGCGTAATTTGAAAATAAGTTCCTGAGTGGTATGATAGATCTGTTCAAGCTGAGATGATAAGCACGATATTTCACAATTTCTGGGAAATCTCTGATCTGATTTTACATTATCGTTTACTCTTGTTGAAAATATTTTTATATGTGTAGTTCAGGCTTATAAACCGAAATTGTTTGTCGATGAGGTAATGGAAAGTGGATGCTTCAAAGCATGTGTGTATGTTCTGTATGTTTTTGTTTGGTGTGATTTATCTCGGGGCTTTCCCTCCTTGGAATCACACATACAACATTTCGAAAGGTATTTATTTAGCCAGAAAATCTCGAGAAAACCCATTTTTTGAAAGAAAGCAGCTGTGAGTTATGTACAAAAGTATTTTTGACTACCCGAAGAAACACTGCACTGATATGTTTTAGTAGAGTAGAAAGTGAGAGAGAGATTGCATGATACCCCAAGAGTGCTTTCTTGGATATTCTGGCTTTAAATCATTCTCGTGAAAATTTTGTTCCCTTCGCTTAGTGTATGTGAGATGCCATGAACGGAATAACAATGAGGTAGGATGGTGGATGAAAGAGAAATGAAATATAACTCTCATTTGTTATAAAAGGAACGGTGCACAACAAACCTGGAAGAAATAAAGGAAGGAGGATCTCCAGATGATGAAATGCGTATCTTCAAGACAGGCTTTTATACCTTTTTCATTAAAGTGTTCTTCAGCCGAAATCAAAAAGATAACCTGATATCAGCGTGGATATTAGAATCACAGACTTCCCAAATATTTCCATCTCGTAGGCGATAGGGATTATGAAGTAGAGCCAACTAAATCGCGAACTCAGTAACCTAGGTATTCACGCAGTCAGAGAAATCATTTAATGAAGATATTTGGATACCGCAAGACTTTAACATAGAGGAGAAGAATGCTGGTTTCTTTCCGAAATCCCTGACAAGTTAAGTCTTTGAGAAAATATGAAGTATATGATTGCTGTCTAATGAAGACAATCCGAGGGAAAGTTTCGGCTGCCACTGAGATGTGATTAAGAGCACGTTGTTTTGCCTTTGGTGTAATATGCACCACCATATGAGTAGAATTTAACTTTATTCAAGTTTGCGAGAGGAAAAAATTAACGAAAAGATAATATGCTTGACAATAAGTGGAGGCACGTTTTCTTAATTATATCGAGTAACTTCTCCTTGGATATACTGCATTCTCACAAAATTTAGGTGATATATGATAGACTCTGGAAATTTGAGTACTCTCAAACACTTTTCTAATGGATGCACACACATATAAGAACCTTCCTATGCATTTCATAGAGTAGACTACCAGTGGCCAGAACCGTAAAATTTGAGTCATTTTATTAGTCTCTAGATGAGTTTATAAAACGAGAAAAGATACTTGAAAACTTGAGGATTCCAATGCGCAAAACAATCTTCAATTTCACTTGAATGCATTGTTTCGTCATATCCATATTATTCCATATTATTCCATATCCCTGCTGTAGTGCCGTTCAGAATTCAGCCTTCTTTCAAAATCTAATCTAACTTTGTGCTGCAGCTGCATAATTAAATTTTTCTCTCTTTCTCACGACTTTTTCTTCATAGGTTGTCATACATCAACGATACAGAGAACGACGGGATGAAACCCTTTTGTAGCAATGCTGGACTTAGTGTGACACAACGTATGTATTACTCTCTATGTCTCCTAGTGATCCAGTATGTTTTTCCATTAATCATCATAACTGGGGCATACGCTCGGATGACGGCTGTTCTTTGGGGCACGGCGGTCCCAGGCAACAGAGAAGAATCACGAGATGCGGTTGTTTTACGGAATAAGAAAAAGGTACGTCGATGCTTAGAAAAAAAGATGCGTGCTGTTACTATACTAACTATATATCATTAAGTGTGGAGACTTTCTGTCTCTAGATCAGTTTTTGCCATTCCAATAGCAAATCTTGTCGGTGAAAGTCTTGCGTTGGTGAAAGCGGAGCAACTCAAGAAAAGATTTTCTCTGTTGGCAGTTAGATCAGTGGAGAAATCTACAATATTCCTTTCTCAATGATAAATCGTTGTTTTGTTGATATCTGTAATAAATAGACTCTCATCTTCATCGTATTTTATGGCTGTTTTCTTTTATTGGAAAGTTTTATATATGCATGCCTAAACTTCACACTAACAGTCTCCACCAACAATTGTATTACCACAACATAACTTTCACCCACAACATCAGCCCACAAGTCTTATGTTTTTGTAGTGTTTATTATGTTGTTAGATTTGCTGATGATGATGGGTTTATTTATCGACATCCTAAAAGGGTGAACGTGACCGAAATCACAAGTAAAGAGTAAAAGCACCACTTTATAAAAAGAAAATATAAACAAACATCGTTTATTCATTAAATTATAACATGACGTTGCTCGGCTGTTCTCAAGGCAACACTACCACCATACCATACTAGAATTTTTCCTGGGAAAACGGTTCTTAATGAATAAAGTAAAGCAAACTTTTTCATATTAGGTTCGGTGGTTTGGTTTGTATTTTATGGATGTACGAGTGTTTGGACTGGGTCTGAGTCTGTAAAGGGAACGTTTCATGCATGATAGGCATCATTATGACAAGGCTTCTTATATGTATAACTTGTTTTTGTGTGTTTATAGGTTATCAAAATGTTGGCAGTTGTTGTGATTTTATTTGCGGTATGTTGGCTACCGCTCCAGCTATATAACGTGCTTCAAATCTTCTTTCCCTCTATTAACACGTGAGTCAACTTAACATGACAAATAGTATGCAAAAACGAATTCCATAGGGAGAATGCCAAAACCAAACATTCTAAATGTTGCTATTTTTAATTAACAATATTAATGGTTATGATTATGATACATGCAATATGATGCAAATGCTGCATCAGTTCTTATGGATTTTTTTTTGAATTGTGAACTTTTGAAGGATTTAAAATGCATTTTTGTTCGTTTTCATGATTACTTCCGTTTGCTTGCAGGTATAAATACATCAACATAATTTGGTTCTGCTTTCACTGGCTGGCGATGAGCAATTCATGCTGCAACCCGTTTATATACGCTATTTACAATGTAAGCCTAGACTAGATTTACACTTGCAGTGAAAGGCTGATTACCTGCCATTGAATGAAACGTATTTGCTTCAGTAAAAGCAATTGAACCAACATAAATATTTGCTGTTTTAGGATAAATTTCAGACTGAATTCCGGAGACATCTTTTCCAAAAGAGACTGAGTCACATCTGCCGACGAAGTCGTAAACGAAACAATGATCCAGAAATCTGCTCGGATGCATTTGATATTGACAGAGTAAACCTCAAAGAATTTAATTTAAAAAATGATCTTAATTTGGAACCCAGTCATCAGAATGCTGAGGATAACAAAACTGATCATGCGATCACCACTGAGTTTAATCAAAGCAAAAACAGAAATAACGACCACCATCATTATCGCAACCAGCGACGACAGCAGAGACGGGTGGCAAACAAATGTAAAAACAAGACTCATTCCAGAGTAGATGATCCGGCCAACCGAAATAACAATCAGAGCTACAAATTCGATGCGCAAGATGATGTGCAGGTTTACGCTGACATTGGTAATAGACGTAACCTTTACATGGGAAAGGCCACGGCAAGCATAGAAGTAGTGAGGCATCTGCCAGTGAAATCGATGAAAAATGATAGTGACAACATGGGAACGGTTCCGGTAGCAACACAAATTGCTTTGACGTGCCCGAAAAGCAAGCTTTCGAGAAATTCCAGCGTGGTAAGAGTAACAACGGTCGCAGCGTTCAATAGAGTTACTCAGGTGTAATCAAGAAAATTATGGCGTATGTTCAATCTCCTAATGTTCACTATTTGAAGAGAGAATCTTTTAGACTAATATTGGCTGAGAAGGGCTTAAGTTGAGGATTCGTTCCATCAAAGTTTAACTTTCTTTCAATTTCGAGGCAATCATTAAGAATCTTATCATGTTCAAAGAAATTAAACACTAAAAGGTATAGTCAGTAATATAGGGTAAAATAATCTTGTAAAAAGTTGTAAAAATATTACAGTGATAAAGTTTATAAAATATCTATAATACTCATTCCATATTACAAAGATTTGATTTTGTACAATAATTGTCCATTGGGAGCATATGGATGCAATTTTCACAATGATCACAGGGTTCGGTCATAAAGTCATATGTTAAATTATTTTGACATTACAGAGATAAAAATCAATGAGCTAACATAATGTAATAGTTTTCAGACTGAATTTCAAGATTTGATAAACTGTACTTTGAAGATCTACCTCTACACTTTCTTAAAGATCGTTTAATAGCAATGTGGGGAGAACAAGATAATCAGATAGTTTAGCGGGAAACTACAAAATATACAATTACGTTACACAATACAAAAATTAACTAGAGGATTGTAGAATTTTTAAATATTAAATAATCCATAGCCACCGTAAAATGTGTAAAAGAGGTTTGTTTATATTCAAAAGAAGCAGAGACAGACAGTGCTACGGTATTAATAGTTATGAATTGAGAACAACATCGGTTGGAGCGATTCAGAAATTATATAAATTTTAGTTCTAATATCTGTTTGTATGTGAACTTGTCGTATTGTTTATATGTATCTTCTTAGCAATTCAAGCAAGACGGCCAAACAAGTGAATAAATAAGAGTTTATTTGAACACTATGCTTTAATAATTGTTAATACTTCTATTTTCAAACTAAAATTCCCTTCGTTTCTTTAGCATTTACATCATAAATATGTATACAGATTACAAACTACACACGCTTTAACATCTTTAATCCAGAATTATATCTAAAAATTTGTTGTAGAAAATTAGGTAAATAGTAGAATTCCACCGTTAAAGGAACTATTATTCTGAAATATATTACAAATGTTATTACAATAGAGTTGGCCATAAACATTAACTTCTTAGAAGTTGTATGCCATTGAACACTGGTTGAAGTAGACACGTCCTTCTTCAAAGTCCCATTAAGATGTTAGCATCATATAACAAAGCACGTGGTACAATTTCCCTTTGCAAAAAACTTCATATTTAACAAAAGTATATATTTAATTTAGTACCACCTAATTTGCACGTCTTACGTTTGTCATCTCTGGATTACAAAACTACAATTTTAAGCACATCAGAAGTATATTGTTCATCTCTGAGTAATTCTACCCTGCATTAAAAATCTACTTGTAAAATTGCAACAGAGAAACTGCAGCGCGTTGTCCTTAACATTTGTGTTAAGACTAGAGAAGAGAGGGGGGAAAGCTGTATGCGCCATAAAAAGCATGCAAGCTGCTGTTTAGAGTTCTGCATACCAACTATACCCGGACTATGTTGCGTATACTTCGAATAAAATGAATATTTACTCAGCATTTTTTTAAGCTCTACAGAATCCCCAAGGGTTTACAAAAAATTTATCTTATAAACTTTCATCAACACCATTGACAATATCAATGTCAATTTGGCATAAAACAACATTATTAAAGTAACTTATTTACACATTTCTGTAAGTAAAGCTGAGAATATAATTTATAATACTAACTTTAACAAACTGATCATTCTGATTTTGTTGATATAGGTAAATATTTGTGTTATCATATGGAATCGTTTTTTATCGTATTATTTCACGTTTTCTTGCACATTTTACAATTTGCACTTGACATCACACCGTGAAACGTTTTTATATATTTATATACCCCATTTCTACAGTTTTATTGATATATTTCAGACGACTTGCATCACACGATCTGCCTATGTACATTATAGACATATTTTAATTTCAAATGGATAATACGTGTCTTATGCAATCATCTAAAAGTTCTTCAAGCTTAATTAAAATTATTTTGAAGAAGTTTGCATTCGTACGCGTCTTTATATTTTATCACCCTTACGGGCCATTTTATGTGCTATCATTGTTACTTCTCTGAGAGAAACTCGTTCGTTGCTTTCTCTAAAAGTCACAACTATAGACAAGATTCCCACTTGATAAGAAAGCAAATGATATAACTGTGCAATCAATTATTACGAAGAGTACTTACAATATCTTTGTCATAAGAAAATTCCAAACACTGCACATAAAAGACCTAAAAGCTGATTCCTTAGTAAGCCAGATATGAAGTAAATATCGCTATTACACAAGTCCTCAGCTATGAATAGCGTCAATCAAGATAAAATGTATTGTTTGAAAATGTGGATTCATTGGGGAAGCATGTCTTCCATAACTAAATATCAGAAGCACACATAAAATACATACCGTAAAATCTGAAATAGATGCCTTTGGACATACGCGCCTCCTTTAATAGACGCCCCGGCGTTTACGGACTAAAACGTTGACGGAGTAAACAGACGCCCCTTTATTACGCCTTCTCCTCCTAATAGACGCCCGCAATGAAATTCTTGAGAAGTTCTGTGCGTAAAACGATACATTCGTATGCATTTAAGTAACACCATATTTGACCTGTTTTGCTTTCGATTACCATTTTCATTACACAGAGTATACATTTTTACATAGAAATCTTTGTATCTCATATTTATGCATTAAGAAGAATTTTTTGAAAGAAAATTCTCCACAGAAAAGTTGTCGTAACAAATAGACACCCCCTCAATTACGCGCCTCCCTTTAATAAACGCCCAGCGTCTACGGATGAAAAACTCCATATTGCACGCAGAAGCCTATTTCAAATTTTACGGTAATATGAACTAGTCTTGACAAAAGTAAAAAAAAAGGTTACCTTTATGTGAACCAAAGTCGCTGTAGCAGTCTTGCATCTTCGTGCTCTTTTTTGTGCCTCTTATTTAAGAAAACTGAAAAGTGAATGAAATATATTGTGCATCTCAGCTTCGAAATCATGGAAACCTGAGATAAGACAACTGGTTTCTTACAATTAACTGTGGACGCAGTGAATCGGAATGCATTCAGGAACCGGTCTTTACCTGACTGGTTTATGAGCGTAACATTCTACAAATAAATGAGATTTACGAACAAAGACTCGCAAAATTTTGTATCCATACTTCCTCGGCTACACAGCTTTCCCAAGGCATATTTTTGTAATGAAACATTTCACCTTCTATGTGCATGCATGATTTCCTCTTTTAAGCGTATTTTCAGAATAATCTTGAATATTATTTCTGTAGATTGAAACGGCTCCCCGGTGTCATATATCAAAAGTGTATGTACTGCGCGTCCCACAATCCCAGTGAAAGCATCCATTATCATTTTCTTTCTTCATTTGTAAAACTCATGTGAAGCAGTCCAAATCGCACTGTTTCTCTGAAGAGGAAATAGATTCTGGTTTACTGTTCAGAATTCAGTTAGGTACACAGTAGTGATTTCTTTACTTGCCTTTATTTTACAGATATGATGCAGCTTTCAGTGCTGAAATTTGACTCAGAAAATCGAAAGATGAGACCATTTATGAATTTGATTCGCTTTTCTCATGTCTACTTCATAATGAATGCTACCTACATTGTAGCGACTTAATAATGCCAAAATGCTAAAAATGGATAGTGAGAATTACAAAAACTTATATTTTCCACCAAATACATATCATAATTGCCTAAAGGTAACAAGGTCAGGTTTTGATATTAGCTGTCGTTATGGTTATATTTCTATACTACTTTTAAATAACAGTAACGGAATATGTATGCATTTATTACATTTGTTCTTATAACAACAAACTATACATTTTTACGCTGGTTACATACTTACCCAAACACCTAACACAGGTTTTAAATATATCAGGTAAACATTTTTGATTTCTCATATTTCTGCCAAAAATATTTCAGATGAATTACAGGAGAGTCCGCTTACGATACTGAAATTTCAGTCAAGAATATTTCTAATTTTTAGTTATTTGAAAACCTTGCAATAAAGCGATATTGTGAACCTCGTTTTATTTAAAATCGGTGGAAATTAGCAACGACGCTGCAACGTTTGAAAGCATGCTAAGCATAGTGAACATAGTCATCTTATGTATGTCGTAAAATTGACCACTTTTCACAGCCTCGACTTTGTATGTTCTGAGCATTCGACGTCCCAAACTACTCCTTGTAATGCTTTTTCTTGATGATCCTGGCACAAAAATTAAAACTAATTTGGTGGACTTCCCCGGCTAAGTCTGCGACTACAAAAAGAATCGTGCCGCAGAAACAAATAGCCATGATACCTATTAAAACAATCAACACTCCTCCAAACTGTGCCAGCCGTATTGAAAAAAATATTCCCAAGACGATGAACAGTCCTTGGGTTGACTTCAGTTGTGGAATGTAATGTTTGCCATAAGATTCATTGTACAATATCGTTAAAATCCGAAGCTCAAAGTACGTTTTCAATTGTATGGCAAGTATCTGAATGTTGTCATGTCTCGTTTCCCGAAAGTTGGACAAAAAGTGCATGGTTGTGGAGAAAGTTTGTAGGTACATTAAGTTTACATACATGTGAACAATAAATGCACCCCATGCCCACAGCATAACCCATCCATCGCAAATCATTGCCAACACAAGAGCCAGCGCTTCCGGCGTGTTTGGAAAGTAGACTTCTATTCCAAGATAAACGTAGGAGCCAACATGCCACGGATCACGACGAAACATGTAGAAAACCGGTCCTCCAACAAAGAGCGCAGTAAAAACGCTGTTGCCGCAAGCAAGGATCAACGCTTGGATTCGGAACAGTCGAGATTTGTCAAAGATTTTAGAATTAAAATATCCTGTGCATTTCAATTAAAAATCCATTTAGTACTAGAATCAGCGCGTATACAATTATACAGCGAAAGCCAATACCTTATGATATAACTGTTATATAATAAAATCGTATCACTTTGTGGAGACTTGCTTTTTTCCAGTTTGAAAGATAACAATGAAATTCCATGGACGAGTTGTGCTATTTCCTGACTCATTGCAAAGTAAACATAATGCTGGTGAAGCATCAATCCATAACAGATAACCCATGAATTGTGGAATGTTAGACGTAAAAAGTCTCGGTTGCTCATGTAAAATGATATTTTAGCTGGTAATAATGCACCAACTCTGATAAAGTGAAGAAACAGTAGAAACAAGCCAGCAAGAGTACCGTAGAAATTTAATTTTTTGGGGAGTTTTAAATTAGGATCAATCAACGGTGAAACAGTAATAAATTGAAATGAACAACAACCTAAGGCGCGAGTAATACTAAGAAATTGTAATGGATACTTGTACATGTTTCAAAGTGAACTGATGATGAATGATGAAGAGGGCATTATAGTGCTTCTGATGTTTTTACGGGTATTTATCAAATATAGAATTGATGAAACACGGGAATCACAGCATAAGCAATTTGACAAAGGTTACAGAGTGGAATGAAAATTTTTCAAGCAAGCAAGAAAACAGCACAAGGCATTGCTAAAATTTTGTTTGCTAAAAATGATGATATAAACTAAATGACTAATTAAAATCATTAGTCATATGACGTAAACACCATCTTTACTATTTCTAGTTCTAGGTTCAGTGGTTTTGATTCTTAATCATTATCTTTTTAAGTGAAGTTGAAGTGAAAATAAGCTTTGTTGACAAAAAAATTAGTGGGTAGGTACGATGGAGTTATAAATTAAAACGATGGGGATAAATACGTGCAACGCTAGAGTTTGAGGGGCAAGTGACTCCGACTTACAAGGAAATTCCTATGGCTCAAAGTACCATACACTTACAAGGAAAGTTAGGGAGATGAGAGTTTCAGAATGCCTTCATATTTGTGGAATCATAGAAAGTTTTATCACAGAATATACTACGATCCACACACCCTTTTTGTCAATAGTCTTGCATCTTGGAATATGAGTTCTAAAATTATCCATAATTCCAAGTTACACAGTTTTAAATTTGGTTTGACATGGGGTTTCAATGACGACCAAAGGGTTACTACTTTCTTTGATGCTTTCACAAAATATTCAAATCGCATTTCTATATGAAAACTAATTTTTACCGGAAAACCGGTGAAAGTTTGCTCTTCACTGATAACACTTTTGATATTTTTTATTAAATGCTGGATGATCTTAAAGCTAAGTAAACAATATTCGGAAATAATTAATAAAAAAATCCATTTAGAAAATATAAAATACATACTTGGCAAAAGTAATAATATTACTATTTCCAAGTGCATATTATGCACTTTATCCATATGAAGTTTGAAGCCTCAACAAAAACCATTCTTGAGGCTCCCTCGTTAGAGCTTTTACATTTAGTACCCTACACAAATTGGAAATCGATTTATGCATAATATGTATTTTTATGTTCGTTTTCATGACTGACGTTCGTTGCTGTTTGTTTTTATAAGCACTGAGCACTAAGCACAAAAATAACTTGAGCAGCCAGGAGTAATTTAATACTGTGAATAGTTGTCAGAAAATGCTAAATTTCAACATTTTTCTTGAGTAGAAACCATTAAAGGTGAGCTAATTGTAGGTTTTTAATAAAAAATAGAGGTAATACGAACTTTGATTATATTTCATATCAAAACCTAACATTTTATTTAACCCAGGTCCAGCGTCCAGCTTACACTATGAAATATTATTGGTGATTTCTGAATAGATTGTACTTGATTTTACTACTTCAATTATACTGCAAAGCCATGTGTCGAACTTTTAGTGCCCTAGGCCCTAGAGTCATCTGATTTTGTCATGTATAATTTATCCGAATCCTCAAGGAATTCGAAACCTGGAAGACCTAGTATTTTGTAACAATTATTTTACATGACAACCATTAATTTACTTCTCAACCAAAAATGCCATAGACACAGACATACAAATATTGCACATAAAATGCCTTTATACTAGACAAATTATAGCACAAAATGACAATAAATCATAAATACATTAACTAACTTCTCTGTATGTGTTCTTTAAATATCTTTAGTAGCAAAGCCCTTTATATTTCGTTATGATATGTTACTACATTTCATTCATCATTCATTTATTGTCAGGAGTGAATATTTATGAATATACACAAAATTCTGACGGATGGTCTCCATCAATTTATAATAGCTCAAAACATTCGTAAATAGAAAATCACCAACATTCGTTAATCCTTGAAAGTTAATGTGTACCTGGTATACAAAAATTAACTAATGTAACAGTTCTCCTCACCCTGAAACACTGCTTTCCTTTGATACAATTCTTAGCATGGCGATAAAAGCGCATTTTAATTTTAACTTTTCTGCATCATACATTTGTCCATACCTTGTTCATGACATTACCAAGACATCCTAAATATATGTATTACATTTTGAAACTTCAATCACTCACATAACGGTTTCCGGTTACATCATGAGACTTTGATGTTTGAAGAGAACTGTTTTTATACGGAGAAGTATTCTGAGTAGTATTTCATGTTATTTAAATAGTTTCCATTAACTCTGATCTTGATACTTTTAAAACAGTTAATTGCTTTTGTTTGTAGAATCGTTTAATATATCTCTTCAAAAAACGTCAGATATGAAAAATAGAAACACTTACAGTGTTGCCTACGAATTCAACTGCAGAGAACCACACTTTCTCTCTTCGTGGAAAAGTACGGGTGAAAGTCTAGTGCTAGCAGTATGAAATTGATGTAGAAGGATAATGCGTGCCATATAAAACTGCTATGCATAAAGGAAAGATGGAGTAACTTTGTGCCTTTCTATCTTAGAGGTATAGAATTACAAATACTTAAGCTAGAATTGCTTAGGATTTTAAAAAACACACAGTACATAGTAATCAGATATTTATACATACCTCATAAATTGTATTCTTATTTTATTTGTCATCCCTAGTTCTTGAAACATTATTCCTATTGCCCCTCCATAATTTTGAATTTATTTGATTTTAAATTTATAAGCATGGCATGAACAGCGTAGAGTTCTTTTTATCTCACCAAGCACAAAGAGTGATTATTACTATAAAAAGCACAACCCAACTCGAAAGGTTAAAAGGTTATAAATTTAAAATTTCGACCACCATCTTATAGTGGTCCACAAGGAACCATATACGACTAAAGATATGATAACAGGACAATAATATGAACTTGTAATATTGTAGAAGCAACAAATAAAAAGTGGACTAATATAATAAGTTCACGATGCGTAACATAAAACCTTATATTACCGTAAAATTTTACTTATATTACCGATTTTTTAGATCATAGACGCCGGGGCGTCTATTGGGAGGGGGCGCGTGATAGATGGAGGCGTCTATTTACATCTAAGACTTTTTGGTCAAAAGGTTTTAAAAATATCTTCATTGAAATGCATACATATATA